>JAPEBW010002044.1:0-15975 GCA_027405785.1 Ophiocordyceps robertsii
CGTTTTTAACTACGGAAGCACCTTAAAAGATATAGGATAAACCTTACCGCGATTTCTAAAGGATATCTAAGGATATTTAAGGGATTTCCTTAACTATAGTCTATAGTATTTCTAACCGGGCTTATACTTAGTTTATTAAGCGATTTTACGAGGATATCTACGGTTTACTTTACGTACTATAAATAGTATAGTTAGAGATCCTTAAAATTAGCTTAAAAAACTAAGTATAAAGTAGCTAGCTATGCCTTTAAGAAATAGATAAGCTTTTTACTATTTCTAAACCCTTATATACGTTTATGTGCGGTAATTAGTCCGTTATACCGGCCTAACCGGCGGTAATTAGTTTATAGTACCGGCCCCGACTAGCGGTAATTAGTCCGTAGTACTAGCCCCGACTAGTAGTAATTAGTCCGCGCCCTGTCCCCTTATCTTTACGCTATAGGGCGTAGTAGTATATTAACTGCTATAAATCGGATTCCTATAAAAAGACGCTTTACTAGCTTATATAAGCACTTTATAGCAAAGTAAAAGCCCGCTTTATAGCGTAGGTATTAGCTATTAGCACGTTGTTTTTAAATCTTATTATTAAAGACTTATTTAGCTTGCTGCTAAGAGGACTAGCCCGTTAGCGTAAAAGAGGTTAAGGTTATAAACGCTTTCTTTAAGCGTTTTACGCGGTCGGTCCTTATCGCGGTTATAAAGGTATCGCTATTAATATTAATAATAAGCGCGTCTTATAAAAGGGGGGTAACCCCGTCCCCGCTATATAAAGTACGCTTTTATAACTTTTAAAAGCAAGGTATTTATTTATAACCTTAAGCTACTTTTATAAAGCGGCTAATATACTTACTATATATAAACGGTATAATAATAAAGATAAGTAGCTTATAAAGTGCTAAAGTAATTAAGTTTTATAGTTATATTAGCTTCGCGCTCTTTTCTTATATTATAGTACCCGCCGCTTAAAAGAAGGTCTCCTCGAACTTAAGGAGAAACTCCTTAAAGGACTATCTATCGTTTTATTTAAAGGTGCGTAGCTTATCCTACGCTTTTTTTTATTCTTATATATTGCTAAACGCGTAAATAAGGTGCTAGAAAAAGTCTTAAGAGTCTTAAGAGCTATTATAGCCCCCTTTTTCTTAAAAGCCCGCAATTCTTTATATTTAAGGCTCCGGTAGCGTATATAAGAGCGCGTATTAAACGGCGCTCCGGCCGCTATTAAGGCTATATTCCTTATTAGTATAGTATTTTACTTATAGCCAGCTAAGGAAAAAGTAAAAGCTTTTTAGCTTCCCGTTTTATATTAGCTATAAGAGCGGCTTCCGTACTATAATAATTATAAGCGCTATTCTTAGCGCAGCTAATACTATAAAGGTTAAAATAGGCTTTATAGTCAGCCCCCTTAATGCGGTAAGGAAGTTATCCTTTTAGCCGGCCGATATACCTTTTAACGCCTTTAAGGCGTTTTATAATAACTTTATAATAATATCGTCCCGCTTCGCTTAAAGTAAAGCTCTTATTATTATACCGTTAAATAAGTCTATAATTAATAGCTTATACTATTATAAAGTAAGTAAAAGCTAGTATATAGGTGCTGTCCGTAGTATTATAATAATAAGCTATAAACAGCCTGCTTATATACGGCGGGTCTATGTCTATATATATAGACCTAGCCCTTTTTATATAATAAGGCTTAAGCTATAGCTTAAGTCCTTATAACCCTATAAGTTAAAGACTTTAATATTGCTTACTTTATAGCGGAGGATATACTTATTTATCTTAAGGCGCTCGAAGCTATATTCTCTTAAGTCTATGCTTACTTAATCGTACTACTACTTAAGCGAGCTTTTATAATTATATAAGGCCTTATTAAGCTTATAGACCTAGCTTATACTATCTTTAAGCTTATAAGGCTGCGTAATAAAAGCCTCTTTTTATACTTCTATATATATATAGGCGTAAATAACGTTAAATTATTCTTATTTTAAGTCCTTAACTATAATAATTATTATAAATAGCTTAAATAAGGCTTAGTATACTACCGCTATATAAAGCTCCTTTATAGGCCTATTCTTTAAGTCTTAGTCTCTTTAAATAACTTAACGGGCCTTTATAAGGGGTTCTTTACCTTAAACTAGCTTCTTAAGATAGACCTATTTCCTATTAAAGACCTAAGCCCTTAATAGTCTATATATAAGGCTTTAAGTATCTTTTTACTTTAATTTATTAATTTCCCGCCTTATCGCGGGCAACTAGTAAGTCTTATAGTTATTCCGCTTAAGGGCTTATTTTTAGGTTATTAGCGAACCCTTTATATCGGCAATTATCGCACTAAATACGGAGAGGACTAGCTAGTTACTTAAGTTATTAAATTAGTCCCTCTTTTAGTAGATTACTCTAAGGGCTATTAATACGCCCGGCCTAAATAGGTCTTAATATTAGTCTATAATAGTAAGCTCTATTATTAAAGCTCTTAATATAGTCCTTTAAGGCCTTCCTTTAACTGCTACTATATAACTTATTTATTAATAAGTTAGCTAATTATTAAGTCGGTATATCTTATTAGCTTATAGTGCCTTAAGCGGGGAATTTATAAGTCTCTTACTACTAAGATTTAGCGTATAGGGAATTAAGTATATCTTTAGCTACGGGGTCTTTAAGAAAGCCCTTAAGCAATCTACACCTATAAGGGCCGTTCTTAAACTACTTTAAACCCTTATAGTCTCTCTTAAGTATACTTCTAACCTTTATACTAAGGCATTTAGTATTAAAATATCTATATTATTATCGCTAAGCTTTATTATTATAGCTAGCGGGGAAGGGGTATAATAAAGGGTTAGTAATAACGGCTATAAAGCCTATTATTACTTAAAGGGCAGTAGCTTCGGAGCTTACTACTACCTTAGCTCGTTACCTTTATTTTAAGGGCTACTTAGCTTACCCCCACTAAACTTATCGTTCTTATTATAGTTAAGATTATCTTAATAGCTAAGAGTCCTATAATAGCTTAAGCGATATAGCATAGTATCTTTTATAAGATTAGCGTTATCCTTATCCTTATTAAAGACTATAATATTATAATCTTTTTCCTTAAAGGGTAAGGTCTTCTTAATTACCTTATAAAAACATATATCCTTAGTAATTATAATCTTCTTTTAGTTAAAGAGCTATACTTTATAAATATAACTATAAAGCCCCTTAAGACCTATAAGTCTTTCTTTTTACGCCTTAAGGTCTATTTTAGCCGTCTTAGCTAATATCTTTTATAGCTTAGTTATATATATAATATAACCTTAAGTCCGGATATATTTAATAAAGTATATATAAAGAACCTTAATCTCCTTAAGCAAGGCTTTTAGCGGCACCTCCCTTAAAGCTATACCGCGTATAAGTAAGAGGTTTGCTATATATATAGCTATTTTTACATACTAAGGCTAAAGGAATTCCGGTAGCCCTATCTTAATATATATTACCCTTACGGACTTTATAAGCGTGCAGCCGGCTCTTTTTACCTTACCGTTTTGCTAAGATACGTAAGGTGCGCTATAGCGTAATATAAAGTAGTCCCCCCTTAACTAAGCATTTATCTTCTTAACGTAAAATTCCGTTATATTATTAAAGGCTAGTACTTAAACGAGGGCGCTAGTAGTGCTATTCTTAACTTATAACTTCTAGGCCTTTATTATATTAAAGGCCCGATCCCTTATAAGCGAAAATAGTACTTAGTAAAATCCGGTAAGGATATCGATACTATAAAGGTAATAGTTAATACCTTTATAACTTATAAGCTTATATTAAAGGAAGTCTTAATATATATATATAAAGAACGCTTAAGCTATTACGCTTAGGTTGTGACTAATTATCGCGCCCGCTTTCCTTAAGTAATAAGCTTTATAATAAAATCTCTTAGCCTTTTTTCTATTAATCTTAAGGCTAGCCTTATTATATACTTTAAGGACCCTTTTTAAGCTAGTATAGCTAAAGCGGCGGTATATTATCCTATAATTTATATATCGCTAAGTATATAGTAAGGCTATAAAGCTTAAAGCTATATATATGCCCCCTAGCTTTATATTTAAGATCGTTATAATATATACTTTTTAAGCGATATTATAAATCTTAGTCTTAAAAGGTATATAAAATAGTTATTCTTTAATATTATTAAGCTTAATACCTTTCTCTTTAAAGCACTAATTGCTAATAAAGTTAGCTAGTAATACCAGCGCGTAATTAACGTTTAATAGCTTTAACGTAATGCTATTAATAATAACTTTAACGGTACTTATAGCTTTTACTTATAGCAGGCTGCTTTTTAATAATATTATCGAAAAGGGGTTAATAGCTTTTATATTAGTAAACTATTTAAGGTCGTTAAAGCAATAAGTCGCGTATTTAAAGTCTACGATAGCTTTATCCTAAATAGGCTTATGTTTATTTATAATAGCACCGCTTAAGAGGTAGCTATTAAACTCGCTACTAGCTATTATAATAGCCGCATTGCCCGTTTTATTTCCGTTATTACTAATCGCGGCTTTAGTAGCTTAAAATACCTTTTAAAATTTAAGGGCCTTATTAAGATACTTAGTTTAATAGTCCGGCTCTTTATATATAACTTTCCTTAGCTTAATATAGTAGCCGCACTTTAAAATAATAGTCTCCTTAAAGGTATTATATTTCTTACTTAGTTTGCTTAAACTAGTATTCTTATTAAAGTCCTCCTTAAAGCCTTTAATACCGCTTCCGCTATTATTACCCTTAGCTTTACTAAACGTAGTATTAGCTAAGGATTTAGATTTCTTAGCTTTTATAACTCCTATAAGCTATTTATATAGCTTATCTTTTACGATATAATTCCCTCGCTATTAATAATAAGTTTAGTTACTATACTAGTCGGGATGTTATTTTCGAATACTTTTAAGGGCTATAATTATAAAAAGTCGTTTTAGTAAACCCTTCTTTATTATAATAAGCTAATTTTAATATTAATATAGCTTCTTTACAAACTCCTTTATACTAACGAACTTCTTTAAGTTAAAAGCGATAAATTTTATAAAGGTTATATAAAAAGTAACTTTTAAGACCTTTATTAAGGATACTTTAATTAAGTTTATTATCTATTTAGCGGTTATTTCCTTATCTTACCCGTTATCTATAATAAGTTCCTTTATCTAAAGAGTAATGCTTATAATAATACTATACGTAGCTATTTTATCCTTCGTTTCTTAAGTTTTATATTTAAGGTCGTCTTTAAATAATAATATAATAGTGCTATTAATAAAGCCTTTAAGGTTTTCTACCCTTAAAGCGATAATAAGCTCTATTCTTTATAACTTATAATTCTCCTATCTTTAAAGCTTATTTACTATAGCCTTACGCCTTTATCTTAAGGCTATAAAAGCTATTATATGTTTTATATAAGGTCTGCTAGCGGTAACTATCTTACTACCGGGGTCTGCTAGCGGCGACTATTTTACTATACTAAGCCGCCGGTAATAGTAGCGGCTTTCCTACGGGTAATATAGCTAGCTATATATCTATAAAGTCGTATATAGCCTAAGCGTATACGTCGTATAAAGCACACCCTTAAGGCTATTAATTTATATTATTATTATTTAAGTAGCGATAGCCTTAATATCTTAGGCTGCCGCGCCTTTGCCTTAGTCTTTAAGGGCCTACGGGTTAAAAAAAAGGTTTAAATATAATTAAGATAATTAAGGTAATTAAGGTAAAGAGGTTAAGGTAGCAATTCGCAGCGCGCGAGGGCTATAACCTATAGAAAAGGGAGCTTTAAAGATAATAATAGTGTCTAGCTAGCTAGGAAGGAATATATATACGAAGGGGTGCCCTTATATATATATAGCTAACCCCTGCAAATAAGGGCTAGGGCTACGCCTAGGGCTCTCGCAGTGAAATGGGTGTGGGGCCCTGGCGTATGCACTCCTCATGTTTGCAACAAATACCTACCTACGCGCGCCGGGGGGAGTTAAGAACACGGTCATACTATGCGAACATAGTTGTAAGAGAGGACCAAAACTGTTATAGAGCTGCTGTGACAGTGTTAGCGGGCTTCAACACAGTTTTGGTCCTGTCTTACAAGCACTGTTCGCCGTACAATGTTCTTGTGGAAAATATACCAGAATACCAGTCATCTCTAAAGGAGGTGCCTCCACTTTTAGCGGAGGTGACTGGTTTATCAACAGTTCTTAACCCCCCCCCCCCCCGGCGCGCGTAGGTACCTACCTAGACAGGATTTATCCGTACCTACCTACCTGGTACCTACCCACCGTGAGTTATTAGCAGCACTCGCAGTGGTGCTTGCAGGGACCCAGGTATGTACCTACCAGATACCGCCTTGTACTCGGTACTTGCTTTGCGTCCCCGGCCGTGTCCTCCTCCTCCGGCCCCCACGGCTTCCCCTTGTCTGTCTGTCTGTCTGTCTATCTGGCAGGCAGGCAGTCCGGCTCTCGACATGCCTCAACCTCCTCGCTCGCCTCCTCCACCGTCCTGAATCTTTCCGCCTCCACCTGTTGCTACCGCTTCCGTCCGTGTTTCAGCTCTCCTCGGCTCCGGCATCGGCTATGTGCGGCTGCGCATCGTGCCATCTCTAGCTCTCACCCCATGAGCTAAATCCACAACCACCGGTCCGGGCCTTGCGTCAAGGCCATCCATTGTCCGGCCCCGCCTTCACGGCTCCCTGCTTAGCACATCATCGCCCACCACTGTCGCCGACTCCATGGATCCCATCTCCATTGGCGGGCTGGCCATTGGCGTCGCCTCGCTGGGCCTCCAGGTCTTTTCGGGCTGCATGCAAGGTACGCAAACTCACACGCACCCAAGCCACGCGAGCCTCTCGTCTCTGCTCACGATTTCGGCCTCTCGCGCCATCTCTCGCGCGCCTCTGATAACCGTGGCTCTCTCGTTGCCAATCCTCAGGCATCCAGCTCCTCGTCACCGCCCTCGGATACGACGATGAGTGCAAGTATCTCAACGTGCGCCTGCGCATGGAGCAGCAGCGCCTCTTTGCATGGAGCGAGACGTCGGGCCTGCTCGATCTTGATGCCAACAACCACGAGAAGATCCTTGACTCAAATATCTTCAATCTGCACCGCCAGACCATTCTCGACCTGCTCGTTCAGGTCCAGTGCCTCTTTGATGAGTTCACCAGCTACCAGCGCACGCACAACAAACTCCGTCCCGTTCGGGATGACGATGACCTACTCGTCGCTCCCGACAGGGACGCCAAGCAGGCCAGCTTTCCCATATCGGACAGGAAGCGTGACTACATCAAAAAGATCATGACCGGGCTTAAGTCGCGGGGCGGCTGGGTGCGGCTTCGTTGGACCGTCATCGACAAGGAGGCCTTTGAGCGGCTCCTTGCAAAGTTCTCGGCTCTCAACGACAACATGACCAACATTCTCGACCATTCACTTCAAGTCGAGATCCGACACACAGTTCATGACACCAATCGCGGCATCCTCCTCCTGCACCACAAGATTGCCGACCTCAATCATCTAGTGCTGGCTCTCAAGTCCCAGCTTCATGTTGGAGGTGGCCAGGTAACACCCGCCATCTCGCGCGTCTCCGCGAGGGAGCGGGAGGTAAGCATGGAAGCCTTGCTGCAGCTCGCCACCCTGGCGAGGTTCAAAGCTTTCAATGAGAACATTGACCCCAAGGCCGGCAACCCCACCCGCGCCGACGCGGCCGCCGTCGAGTTCCTCGAGCTGGCCGGCCCGAACCAGCCGTGCGACCTCCAAGTAGCCCGCCAATGCATTGAGCTTGTCGAGGGGCAAGAAGAAGCGCCCCGGTGCGAGGCCTTTCTCAAGACGACCGCCGAGGGTGGCCAGGAGACCACGAAGAGAGTATGGATCGAGTGGAAAGACTACGACGGCGTCGGCTCGTACCCTGAGACTCTGTCTAAGAAGGATATTTTTCATCGCGTGCGCAAGCTGGCCTCGCTGCTGCACCACAGCCCCAAGCCGGACGCCTTCCGGACGCCGCATTGCCTCGGCTTCTTTGACAAGGCCGACCCGGGCGTCGTCGAAGATGACGTTGACATCCTTGACAGACGACTCGGCCTCATCTTTGAGCGACCCAGTGGTGACGAAGTCGACGGCGTGCTTGCGCCCCTGTCGCTGCACGATATACTCGAGGACTCCGAATTCCACAAGCCGCGCGTGACGGAACGTGTCAAGCTCGCGCACGCCCTCAGCAACTGCGTCCTGTACCTCCATGCCGTCAACTGGCTCCACAAGGGTCTACGCAGCCACAATGTCCTCTTCTTCCGGACGCGTGCCGGCCACGTGAACCTAGACCAGCCGTATCTCTCGGGCTTTGACTTCTCGCGGCCGGGCGGCTCCGAGGAGATGACGGACGTGCCATGCGACGATGCCGAGCACGACCTGTACCGGCATCCTCACACACAATGCATTCGCCACCGGGAGCGCGAGCGGTTCAAAAAGAGCTTCGACATCTACAGCCTTGGCGTCATCTTGGTCGAACTGGCCCACTGGAAAACGGTGGACCGGGTGCTGGGCATCGACCTGCGGCGGGCCAGGGGCGACCACGGTATTGTCATGCAGGTCAGGGAGAGCCTCGTGGCGCCCAAGAGTATCAGCGACGTGGGCGCCGAGATGGGCCAGAGGTTCGAAGAGGCGACGAGGACGTGCTTGACCGGCGGGCTCGAGCTAGGAATTAAGCCGGGCGAGGACGAGACGGCAGACGAAATGGCCGAGAGGCTGTCAGTGAGGTATTATGAAGATGTGGTCAAGAAATTGGGAAAAGTGGTTGTCTAGGAGGTCGGAGAGAGGGGTGTGCTGGAAACCACCGGAGACTGCAGGCAAACACGTGTATTCCTGGACCATTTATTCCCCTATTCCCTAATTTAACTGTTCCAAAAACGTTCTCCGCAGGGGTTTTTGTCTCTCGCAACGGAAAACACGCCACCCCCCTCTCTTCCACTCAATTCTCCCAGACTCCCCTGTTTGATGTATGCACCCGAAGACCTTGTCCCGGAGGGCCCCTGCATCTTGTGTAGGATACAGCAACTCGCAAACGCACGTCGGCCGCTTCACGTTCGCTTCACGAAACTGATCGCGTGCCAATGGCCAGGGGGCTCTGAAACCAGGAGGGAAATGGTACGCCCAGCCTCGGCTTCTCCGCCGCGGCGCATGGCGTAGGGGGTGCTCGGTTTCGGCCCTGATGGGTCCTCATCCGACGGACGGGCGGCACGAGAGACGCGGCGGCAGGGATGGCGACGCGATGGCGACGACGCCCATCCGTTGCCGCCTTTTCCCGTTGTGAAGAATGGAGCGGGACTCGGCGAGGTCGTAGCCGGCGTATGGTGTCCCGGCGACGCTAGGCCGGGATGCCGGAGCGAAGAACGGCCCGTCCGACTCGCCGGCGGGGTGTAGTGGGTCATGGAACTGTGGGGCGAC
Organism: Ophiocordyceps robertsii; assembly: GCA_027405785.1. Taxonomy (NCBI): domain Eukaryota; kingdom Fungi; phylum Ascomycota; class Sordariomycetes; order Hypocreales; family Ophiocordycipitaceae; genus Ophiocordyceps; species Ophiocordyceps robertsii. The sequence continues at coordinate 9,435 of JAPEBW010002044.1, forward strand.
GCGGAGCCCCGGGTGGGACCCGCTCCGGATGACCGGTTCGCTCTGCTTCCGATGCGCTCCGCCTGGCGCGGCGATTGTGGGCTGCGCTGTGCCCGTTTGACCACCGGGCGCCAGTCCGAGATGCGCGCTGGGTCAGGCTCGCTGGCACATCTCGGCGCCACGTTTGGCTCGGTGCAAGGAACCGTTTGTGCCCTTGTAGAGGCAGCCCGAGCAGCCCAAGGCGCATGCGGGATGGGGCTGTCTCGTGAGCGGCCTGAGCCGGAATACCAGCTCGGTCTCGGTCTCCGAGTCGTCTCCGACGCCTTCAAAGGTGAAGCCATCAACCTGGGAGATGAAATGCCAAAGGCTGTCCTCGGAAAGATTGCGCGGACCGGGCGAGGCCGCATCGTCGTCCGGGTCGGAGGCACCGTGTGCGCTCTCTTGGGTGACTCTGCTCATGTGTCGGCGGCCAGGTCACATACCCACGCATCCGTATTAGAGCGGATTCCGCCAGACCAGATCCTCGTCCTCGTCGGTCCGGCCTCCGTGGTTGAAGAGCACCTTGACCCTCGCCGCCGGCCGTCATGATCGACCGGATGTACTGGCACCGCCAGTCTCCCGAGGTTCCCCTCTCGCTTTGGAGGGGAAACTCGAACATGTCGAGCTTTCCGTTTTCTGCCGCCGCCTCCATGGCTGACCGGGGACGTGGCCGTGCATCCGAGGCGTTCACGCACGCCCCGCGGTCGAGCAAGAGCCTCGCCATCCCCAGGAGGCCGTGGGCGGCAGCCAGTTCCAACGCCGTCGGGCCTTGCGGGGTCGCTGGGGGTGTGTTTACATCTGCATCGTGGCGTAGCAGGCAGTCGACAATGTCCAGGTCGCCGAAGCGGACGGCAAACTGGAGAGGAGTGTGGCCAAAACCCATTTCAGGCTCAGCCTCGTTGATGCCCGCGCCAGCGCTCGAAAGTAGAAGGAGCAACTCTTAATTGCAGCGGTCAATGGGACTGATCAATGGATTGGGTATGGCAGGGTCTGAACGCCTAGAATATTTGCCGAGTGGTTGATTATTGGCGACTAGGACTCGCGCAAAGGAGACGTCGTCTCGGCCTGCGACAATAGCCCAAGTAAGCGTGTCGGCCTGGCTCGTAAGTGTCCGGAAATAGCTCGAGCACACAGCCAAGGACGAAGGTGTTTTGAGCCAATATGGCCGCTTCGAGAGCCGTCATTTCCTCAGAGCCGGGGTCCCTCAAATTCCCACCATGTTGCCACATCAAAATGACGAAGTCCCAGTTGCCAAGAAGAATCGCCGAGAGGACTTGGCCCCCCCAAGTCTGGCACCGGCTCGGATCAAGGCGGCAGCGCAGACCAGTTTCCCGGGGTGTTCGCTGCCCTAGCATATCAGCACCATGGAGTTGTCCTGGACAAAGATAGCCTCCAAAGGTCTGTGACGGAGCACTAAGGGGTAGCTGATAGAGCAGCACACACGTACTAAGGTCTGCCTTGCTCGCGGCCGCCTTCAAAGGCGTGAGGCCGTGGGAGCCGGGAGAGCGGCCGGCTGGTGTCATGTCGTGGATGAGGCGGGGAGAATCGCCGCGCGCACAATCCGAGGGCTCATGCAGTTACAACAATGCCCCTGTCGGCTGCATGCAGCCAGGATGCCTGTTCGCGTTCCGAGTGGCTGTGGCCAAAATCCGAAGCCACTTTCTCGCGGTTGTTGCCTGTGCGCACCATGTTTCTGGGCTATTACGGCCAGTATCGGCCTGGGGTCCAAATGGGCTGAAAAGGGGCCGTCACCGGTCATCGTTCATTGGCCTTGAACAGAAGAGCTCCGATGCGTGCCACAGAGCAGGCGCCTCCGTCAGGAGCCTGTGCTGGCCAGGATCTGACACTTGCGCAACGGGCATCTTTCTGTTGCTTCCATGTTCAGACCAGAATCTGAAATGCCATGGCAGAGAACCGGTCTTGGACACGTCTTCTTTCTACCAGAAGGTGAGCATGACAGAGGACCATCGTCAGGTCGAGGGGAATCAAGGACTTGCCAGCATCTATAAAGTCCCGGTAGGAAGCACGTCTTTTCACTGAGCTGCAGCCCTTCAGTACGCATCGCACTCTCAAGCCCGCCCTTCAAAAGCTACCTACCCTTCTTGCATTCACCAAGCCAGCCCAACCCGCCTGCAGGGAGTCGACTTCAGCTCCGCCCATTCACCGCGACCAACTGTCTGCAAAAATGACACCCGAGACCATTGTCGCCATCGTTACGCTGGTGGTTTCTCTCCCGCCCACAATGCTCCTCGTGGGCACGTGGATTCAGCGTTGCGTCACGGTCCGTCCAAAGACGTCCTGTCAGTATCGTGTGGAGAGAGTCGAGAAGGTAAGCGAGCTGACATGGAGCAACCAGCGGTTGCGTCGACCAACGAGCCCAGTATGATGGTGTAACGCCATCATCACTCCGAGTCTGCAGTCTCAAACTTGCTCGACGACACGACAAGTCTGGGCCTCACCACGACTCGGGATGGAGCGAAATCTTATCAGGCCCTTTCTCTCATGGATAAATGTCAGTTGTGCTACACATTTGCAGGTTCATGGGTGCCATGTTCGGTGGCGTCACCTGTATGCTGACAGACAGTACCAGGGTTCCAGCGTTGAAGACGGCCATGAGCCTCGGACCGTTTCGTATAATTGTGCATGATCTTTTGCCTCGTGTTGGGAGCCTACTTGCAGTGTAATTTGCGGCAGAGCAGGATCAAGAGATGTAATCCTTGAAGACCCAGGAACTCGACTGAGTTTGGGTAGTGTTGCCGTCGAAGAATCAAAGGCGTAGATGATATGTAGACCTGCCCATCTTGGGAGTTATTCCAGCAGCGGTGCCCAATGGATGATTGTGCGTGATGATGGGTGAGAGCCGGAGAGAAAATGCTAGATCCCATATAGCTTGAGCTGGCAGTGTACATACTCTGCACAGGGCGATGCACAGGGCGAATACAGGGCGAATACAATATTGCCATGAGACGGTGGCGCTTTCTGCCTGGAAGTTCGAGAGAAGTCGGTGACGTGACCAACGGGAAGCTGCTGACTCACTCTCTCTAATAGGCGCGCTAGTCATTGTCGGGTCGTTGCCTTCCTATTTAGGAGTAACTAGTCTTAACTGCGCTTAGTGTAGGATTTAGTCAGTCATAATGTTCACGTTGCTCCTCTGTACAGTATTCGTACAAATAAAAGTACCCTCAAGGTTCATTGTGGCCCATCCAATGAGGACCGGCCCGCTTTGCGGCCCGCTGCGCAGTGGTACAAGGTACTCTGTACCTGATCGAGTGCGCGCAACAACGCAGAAAGGCGGGTGCCCAAGACCTGGCGGGGAACCACGGATCGCCTCGTCACCCCGCGCAACGACGCCAAGAGGCACCCGTCAGCTTCCCTGTTGCTGCTTCTCCTCTCCCAAGTTTCTACACCGGCTGCGAAGCCGACTTTTCCCACTCGCCAGTCTGGCTCTGTGCAGAAACATTTCATCTCGACAGGGCACTTTCTGCGTGCTGATGAGACTCGTCTTTCCGAATTGCAAAATATGATCGCCTCGACCTGGCCAGCTGCCCGTCCATCCCGAGGCCTCGACGTCCGGAATCCGACCTAAACAAGCGGTGCCCGACCTCGTCATCCGCCATAAACACATTCCATCCCATCGACACGGCCTCTTCTCCGCGGCCCGCATTCCTATACAGACGCTTGGAAAGCCGATCGATATCCCTGATCCTCCCCGCCCGCATTCCAACCCCCCCCGACTCGGCCCATTCGCCGCCGCCGCCGACACCTCAACGCCCGCCCACGTCCCCGTCCCGGGCTCCCTATCCAGGGTCGGCCGCCGCCATGGCCCCGGCGACAGCGGGCGAGTTCTCGGCGCCCGGCGCTGCGGCCTACAGCTCCGACACAATGGCTGTGGGCGACGGGACGTGGGACTTTGCCAGGAACACCTTCCTGCTCCCCAACCTGCAAGGCCTCAACTTTGACACGATGCGCTACAATGGTCAGAAAGCCGCTCGCATCCTTGCTGCGGCGCGTCTCCTGTCATGCCCGATAACTAACACCTGCCGCAGGAATGGGAAGCCGATTCTCCACCCTCTCCCAGTACCATCGCATCGTCCTGGCGCACGGGGTCATGGCCGCTCTCGTCTTCCTCCTCATCGTGCCCAGCTCCGTCATGATGGTGCGCTTCTACTCGAGGCAGCCGGGCCATGCCGTCGTCTACCATGCGCAGCTGCAGGTCCTCGCGGGCCTCATGCTCCTGGCTGTCTTCATCCTGGGGTATTTTGCCGTTGGGCCGAAGCGAAGCCTATCGAACCCTCATCACGGCATTGGGGTTGCCATACTCGTGCTCTTCATTCTGCAGCTGGTCGGGGGTCGCCTGGTTCGCCACATCACCAAGATTCGCTCGCTGCGCGTCATGATCCATCAATGGTCTGGGCGGACCATTGCGCTCTTGGGCATCGTCCAAGTGCCCTTGGGCCTCACTCTCTATGGCTCGCCCAGATATCTCTTCATACTGTACGCGCTCTGGATGGCCTTTCTCCTCCTCATCTACTTTGCCCTGAGCTATCGGTCGGCGGGTCGGCGCGAGCTCTACATGAGCGGGGCCCGCTCCGAAGCAGGCCGTACCCGGATGACCGAGTCGGAGTATTTCTCCACCGATCCCAAACCCCGTACGGATGGGTGGACGAGATGGCTGGGGCCGCTAGCAGCCGGCGCCGGCATTTGGACCCTGATGCAAAAGCGGAAGAAGGGCCAGGGTCGAGACACGAGCCGGAGCCGGAGCCGAGCCCGATCGCGGTCGTACAGCCGGAGCCGTGGGCCAGAGGTTATCCCGTCAAGGCGCGGGTCTGAGAGCTATCTCAGCGAAAAGTATTCCGAGATGACGCCCCCGAGAAATCAGGGGGGCGGGATGATGAAGGTGCTCGGGGGGGCCGTCGCGGGCCTCGGTGCCGGGAAGCTCTTCTCGGGCTTCACGAACCGACGGCAAACCCGACGGGACGAGGAGTACTCGGCTGTGTCCACGGAGACGCCCCGACGACATAGATTCGGGCGAGGCGCTCCGACGATGAGCGAGTACAGCAGCGACTACACCGAAGACTATAGGCCGGACCCTCGCGCCGTGACCAACACGACTCTGTTGCCGCCGTCGGCGAATCCGCCGCCCCTGGCCCAGGGCAGAGGCGGAGTCGACGACAGAGACATGCGACGCCCCGTGACGCCCCGCCCGATGCACGCGCGCAGTTCCGTTGGTGGAGATTACGAAGAGTCCGACTACTCGTCTTATGTGAGCCCCTCCCGTCGGCCAGCGAACGATCGACCTGGGGGCGGCTTTGTCCAAGGCATTTTTGCCGGGCTGGGGGGTGGGTGGTTCGCCAAGAAGATGGTGGACAGGCGAGCAAGGAGGGAAGAGGAGCGGCTGCGTGAAGAAGAGGAGACGCGGTCTGGGACGCAGGGCCCCAGATACACGGGTGACGGATACCCATCACCAACGAGGAACACGCGGCGCCCTCCGCACCGACGTCCCAGGGGCCGGGGGGGAGACACTGACCTGTCGGAAATCACGGAGTCGTCGGTTGTCTCGCACCCCGCGGCGGGCAGTCACGGGGTGCCGATGCCTCCGGCGGCGCCCGGCGGGCACTCAAAGTCGCGGCCAGCCAATCCTCAGGACCTGTCGCGTTCCGAAGTAGAAGGCTCGCAAATTTCGGCAGGTGGCCATCGTCCTCGGCGAGGGTCTCCTTCGCGACGAACGAAGGCGAGTGAGCGAGCGGCAGCGGCAGCAGCGGCACGGGCTAGCAGTCTGGCCGCCGACGAGGAGCGCAGCTACCTCGACAACAGGGAACGATACGGCTCGCCGCAGAGTCGGCCGCTCAGCGTCAAGCTCAAGGTGCACGACGACCGGGACCGCAACGTGACGCTGAGGCGGTTGACGGAGGAGGAGGCCATGGCGACGCGCGGGCCGAGGGGTCGCGGCGATTCGATGAGCAGCCTATCGGGGCTCGAAGCACCCGGCCAAGGTCGGAGATACCGCCGAGACGAAAGCCAGCAACGAAGGATGGAGCGGGCGGCGGAGCGTGCTGCAGAGCGCGCCGCGGAAGAGAAAGATCAGCTGGCACCGCTCTCACCGCCTCACCCGGCTTTTGCAAAGGGCTCCCGGCGAAACAAGGACTCTGCCTACTTTTCCGGGCAGCCCGGACCCTCGGGGGCGGCGCCGGCAGCAGGGCAAACCGTCTCGAGCCTGGGGAGCCCGGACAGCCACGGGACGTGGAGCCAGATGAGCCTGTCGCCCAGCGGACCCGGCAATGCTCCGGATTCTGCGGGGGCCGACGACAGGCGCCGTCGGCGGAGACAGGAACGGAGAGCGGCAACCAGCACTGCTTCGCGGCCGTCTGGACAGGACATGTTTGAATGATTTGGGCAGACGGAAACGAGCCGGGAAATATGAACTATGAGCTCGGGAAAGGCTCTAGCAGGTGCATGCAAGGTACGTATGTAAGTATATACAGGACGACGACTGGCCGGGCGTTTGCGAGGGAGAAGCATCTTG
>JAPEBW010002045.1:0-15966 GCA_027405785.1 Ophiocordyceps robertsii
ACTTATTTAAATTCTCTCCGCCGCCCGCCCTCTCTCCTTTCCTTTCTTCTTTTTATAACTATATTTTCCTTTACCGCCGGCTATAGCCCGCCGTACCTTACTTACTCCTATATATATAACCTTCTTTACCTTAAGCCTACGATCCTTATACTCCCGTTTTAAGTCCCTTTATTATTTAACGTCTCTTATAGCTAAGACTAGCTATTCCGTAATTACTTTCCTAGCCCGCTCTCTTATAAGCCCCTATACCTTTAATACGAAGGATATAAGCGAGCCTTTAAGCTTTATAAAAACAAGGCGGCTATCCTTTATAGCCTTAAGTCCCTTAGCGAGAGTTAAAACCTTTAAGTTTAAGCTTTTATATAAACCCACGCCGCTTTCCGTAGCCGCGCTTAAGCTAATAGATTCGACTTAAACTATAGTACCGTAAAGGACGGCCTATACTACCCTCTTTAAATACTTAACTTAGACGACTCGCCTCCTAGCCTTATGCTATAGCGAGGTCTAAATAGCCGGTTTCGCGGTAACTTAGCTATACCTCCTGCTTAGCTCTTACTATCCGGAAGCCCCCGCCGCCTATATATTTTTTAAGGCGTAGCCGGAAATCTTTATTAACGGAATAACTAGCTAATACTTAACGCCTTAAGGTTAGCTAACCTCGCTATAGTCCTAAGATTTATAGTAACCGCCGTAGCTAGCGGAAACCCGCTTTAGCTAAACGACTAAAATAACGTCTATACCGTCCTTAACTATATATCTAAGGCCTAGCTTAACTAGTTTATAGCCGGGTTTATAGCGGCGTCTTAAGCAACTACGGCTAAAACCTTATCTCGCTTTATACGCGGTCTAGCCTATACTATAAAATCCCCTTCTTAGCTTATAGCCGCAATAGGCCTTAAAGACCCGTTTAATCCCGCTTAGCGAACGCTTTTCCCGCCCGCCGCTATGCTTAGCTTAGCTATATAAAGGCGTATAAGCGCCTTACTATAGTTTATCCGCCGTCCCTCCTTAACTAAAGGAGATAGCGATAACTAGCCTCGCGATATATTCCGCCGCCCGATCTTATAGGAGCTGCTAGTAGTAACTAATACGATCTTTAATAGACTTAGCTTCGTAGGCCTATACTCCGGCGACGAGATTATAATAATCGGGAGTTTCCGCCTAGCTATAAACTACGCTAAGTTCTACCTATAAGCCCGCGAAGAGTCTAAACGCGACTTAACTTTAACTTAAGTAATAAAGTTCTTAGGCTTTAATATCCGCCTTATTAGCCGTACCGACTACGCGCTTTATATTCTCGCCCTTAAGGCCCCCTTTATATAGAGGTTCTTTAAGACTATTAAGTATATTTAGAACCTTAAGAGCGAGGAGTTAGGCATTAAGGCTATTAAGGACTTTATTACCCGCTTTTAAGCAAGAATATAGACATTCGATACCCTAGTGCTTACTATACTTATTAATATTAGCGGGATAGCTTACCTTTACCTTAATACCTTCTTAGTAGCTAGATACGCGTTAGTCGGCGGAAAGGCGTAGGTAGTAGCGCCGCGTAAAAAGGATAATAAGTCGGAAAGCCCGGCGATAGAGAGCGGGGGATAACTACGATAGCGGTAGTAAGTAGGATATAATATCTCGCCTATAGGCGGCCTATAAGGCTAGTAAGTAAAACGGGAGACTTAGCGGAGGATTAAAAAACGGCGTAAGAAAGATAGGTAGGATAATAATACGAGATAAGGCTTAAATAAAGCTAGTCTCTTATAATATATCCCGCTAAGGAACTTAAGCATTCCTTAGCGCGGAGACTCCTTACTGCTTAGTAAGGGCCTAAATATACGCCTTAAAGGAGAGTCGGAAAGACTTTACTATAAGTTTTAGCTAGACGCACTAATCGCTTTAATAAAGACGAAGCCGCACAACTAAATATAAAGTAAGGATTTATAATAAAGCCGCCTACTAACTATCTTAAGCTATATAGCTACTATCGGCCGGATAGGCCGAAAAAGCCTTTAGAAGGATAAGGATAGTATACTACTAACACGGTATAAAGACGCTACTACGAAGCTATTACCTAGCACCCCCTTTACTTTATTCTTACTTTAAACCGATAAGGACGTCGGCTTTTCTTTTTTACTTAAGGGAGTTATTACGGAATTTAAATAGCTACGCCTAGACTCCTTACTTTACTCTTAAGGAAGCCCTACGGAACCCCGCGATAAGAACGCTTAAAGCACGCACTATAAAGGCTTACTTAAGGAGATATAACGAACATTACTAATTAGACCCCGCTAAGGTTTCCGGGATATAACTATAAAAGGTTAAGAGCTTACTTAACTATAGTTTATAACGTCTTTAACTAAGGGAGATACTATAAAAACTATTAAGCGGATTCCGCTAGTATCTTTAAGGGATTTCTAGGGATTTCCGTAGGATATCTTAACTATAGTTTAATTAGTTTCTAACTATAGAAGCACCCCGGAAGATACGGGATAAACCTTACCGCGATTTTTAAGGGATATCTAAGGATATCTAAGGGATTTCCCCGACTATAGTCTATAGTATTTCTAACTAAGCTTATACTTAGTTTATTAAGCGATTTTACGAGGATATCTACGGTTTATTTTACGTATTATAGATAGTATAGTTAGAGATCCTTAAAAGTAGCTTAAAGGACTAAGTATAAAGTAGCTAGCTATGCCTTTAAGAATAGATAAGCTTTTTACTATTTCTAAACCCCTATATACGATTATATGCGGTAATTAGTCCGTTATACCGGCCCGACTAGCGGTAATTAGTCCGTAGTACCGGCCCCGACCGGCGGTAATTAGTCCGTAGTACCGGCCCTAACTAGCGGTAATTAGTCCGCGCTTTATCCCCCTATCCTTACGCTATAAGGCGTAGCAAAAGCTTAGTAAGTTTTTTAGTTAAATTTGCAAAAGCCTCTTCTTTTTTAAAGGAGGCTAAAAAGCGGCTTTTATAGTATGTTAGACTTATTTTTAGCCCCTTAAAAGAACCCCTTTTTCCTATTTTACTTAAAGTAGCTTTATTTTTTATCTTAATAAAACGTTAATCTTTTTAGCGAAATATAAGACTATATAGTATAGCTACTTAATAAAGCCGATTTTTTTTAAGCTATTAAAAGTTCTTTAAAAAAGTAATATCCCTTAAAGCTTATACGTATTTATCTATATTTACTAAGCGAATAACGTTTACCTTTAATTTAAGGAGTTATATAAATAAGTATACTAAAAAGGACTTTAATCCGGATAAAGTAATATTATACTTATAAAAAGCGCGGAATATTACCTTTAAGTATTAAAGGTATTTTTTTAGCTTTATCGGAGTTAATAATAATATTATCGATATAGACCGCTCTATATTCTTAGTATTTATAAAAGACGTTATTAATAAACCTTTAAACGTATACTAAGGAGTTTTTAAAACTTATAAGTATTATAAGCGATCTTTTTAGCTTTTAATAGCTTATAACTATAAACTTATCTTAGTAGTCTTAGTAGATTAAAAACTAGTAGAAAAATAATTATATATTTACTATATTAATAAACTTTTTTCTTTAAAGGCGTTTAATTATATCGCTTTAAAGAAGTATTAAGTAGGTATTTAAGGTAACAATAGCGTTAATCCCTTATAAATCTATAACTACTTATTTCTTATCTTTTTTATTTACTATTTTTTATACTATAAATACTAGCGCTATAAATAAAGTCGGCCAATAAACCCGTTTTTATTGTTATTACTTAGTTAGCTAGCTCAATATCGTATTTACTACTTTTTAATCTTTATTACTTAGCGGATCTAATCTTAATACAACGTATTAGTTTTATTATCCTTTTACTAAAAGAATATATATATATTTAGACTTATTTATATATACTACTCCTTTATCCTTTTAAAAGCGGGGAAACGATTAAAGGATATTTTAAACCTTTAATATATGTTTTAGGTCTTTAGCGAAAATCCGGACGCTTTTATTAATAATAAGTTTAAGTAAGTCCTTAGTTTAGCTAATTCTAAGCTTATAGTTTACTATAAGATCTTTTTATAGAAAGTCCTTAAAGGGGTTTATTCTATTTAGGTTTATAAAATATATATCCGTCTAACTATGTAAAAACATTTCGCGCTAGTTATTACATAGTCGGATAATTAACGTATATAGCAGATATAGCGGATTTACACCTTAACAGCCTCCTTATCTCGATATACTTAGTATAAGAGATATAATAGTAAAAAACCCGTATATATACTGCGGTAAAAAACCTATACCTCCGTTAAGAATCGAATAAGGTGCTGCGCGGAAGCCGGGCTTATAACTACAAAATGTCTATCCGTCCGACTATATAAAAACATTGCGCGCTAGTTATTACATAGTCGGATAATTAACGTATATAGCAGATATAGCGGATTTACACCTTAAAAGGTTTTTTATAAGGGCTTCCGCTAAAAGAATAATAATATTAACCTCCTTATATAGCTAAAACTATTTAATTAAGTTTATAATTATTCTTATCTTTTAGCTTTAATAAAAAGTTAATAGTTCCTTAAAGCGGTTTATCGCTATAAAGCTTTTATAATCTTATTTTATAGTCTAAGTAAGCTTAAGGTTATTAAGAGAGAATATTATATTATACTTTATTCGTAGTGTTTAGACTTAAATAAGTAAGGCGTAGCGAAAACTAGCTAAATTTGTTATAATAGTTAAGTAAATTACCTATCTATATATAGCTAGTTTAAGCTAAACTATCTTAACTTTAGCTTTAATCTCTTTATAGGCATTAATTTATAATATTAACGTAAAGTTAATAAGGTCCTCTTAGTAAAGGACTAGAAATTCTTAGATTAATAATATATTAGCTACTAAGCGTTTTACTATTTAAATGCTAATATTTACTTTCGCGACTATAAGGCTACTATTTAGCCTTTTATAAGAGAGTGATTTTACTACTTTAATAAATTAGCTATTTAATCCTTACTTAGCTAGCTATGTATAAGGGGGTGTATAAATTATATAAAAACCCGCATTAAATAGCCTAGCTTCGGCTTATAAATTTTTAGGTCCCTACGGCGTTATACGATATCTATAACGTTATATACGGAACTAAGGAGGTTAGGGTTGCGAGATAAAATAAGGATCCGCTTAAACCTAAACTAACCTTAACTAACTTTAAATACGAATTGCCGTATAAAGAAAGGACATATTGCTAAGGGGTAAAATGCTTTGAAATTAGGATTCCGCGGGCTTTAAGACCGCCTAAAGGCCGGTCCGGATATGTTACTCCGTTCCCTTATATTTGTCTAAAAAAGGCGAATCTCCCGCTACTAAATAGCTAGAGATTCTATAAGCACTTACGCACTTAATTCTTTATTAATTAATTCTAGCTTAATCCTGCCTTATAAAACATCGACTCCTTTATTACGTGCAATTACGTAATCTCCTAATTATCTTACAATTTCGCCGCTGCTCTAACCTTTAATACCTTCTTAGTATATATACAGTGAATTTTACATATTTAATAGTAGCCGTTTTTCTTACTCTTAAAATAAGAATTTATTAAGAGGAGTTTATAATTATATCTTAAAAGGTCTTTACTAAGTAAGCTTAAATAAAGCTTTAGTTTACCTTAGTATTTATATAGGCTTTAATACTTATCTTACGCCTTACTTTTCTATAGACTAGTAAGTATATATAAGTAAATCGTAATAGCTTATTAAGGCTTAACGGCGAAACTTTAAAAAAAGCCTTAACTATTTAAACGATTTATAGCTTTTAAATAACTACTTATTATATTAAGCTATATCTTTATATAAGTATATCTCGGCTAAGGTTAAGTGGGTATTTATCTTTAACGTATTAATAAAGTTTATTTTTTAAGGGGAATACTTTACTATAAATTCTATATGCTATATTAGCCTCTTTAACTAAGTTTATTATAATATAAATTGCGGCTTACTTTAAGCTTTTCTTAGTATTTATTTAAGCTTTTTTTATATCGTACTTTTTATCCTTAAAATCGTTATTTATCTTTATTATAGTTTCTTCTTTAATTATAAAGTATACTTAGTTTAGTTTTAGTAATAGTAAGTAAATAGTTTTAATAGTTCTTTTTTCTTAAGCTAAAAGACCTTAGTTTATATTCCTAGCTATTTAAACAGGTTTCTCTTTTAACTTAGAAAATACTATAAAGCTTATAGTATATCTGCCTTAGCTAAGCGGTCTAAGAATATAACTTATAGTTTTAATAAGCCCTTAATAAATAGTTAGCGCGTCTTAGTTTATTCTCTAAGTATATATAAAGCCCGGCTAGTAAGGCTTTGCCTTTTTATAAGTTAAACATATATTTCTTTTTATGCTAATAGGTGCTTTTAAGATCCTTAAGTATATTTAACTTATAGCTAATAAAGAATTTTTACTATAAAGAGATAGTGCGATAATACCACACTGCTAAAAGGTCTCGCCCCGGCCTTAGTTAAGGGTTAGGACGCTAATTATCGTCTATATGCTTATATCTTATATACCGATATATAAGTAGCCGGAGCGCTTATATCTTACGTTCCGTAATAATTACCGCCTTAAAAAGAAAGACAATAACGTCCTCGTTATTTATAAGACGGGACCTCCCCGGTTTATTTAGCCGGTAGCTAGAAGCTACGCACGCTTATATTATCACGCGCGCCCGGGGGGAGCCTTATTTTCGTACGGACTTATAGGTCTACTTTCTCGCGCGGGGATCGAACCCACGCTAAAGGAATTGCTACTATTTGCTATAAAGAGATAGTGCGATAATACCGCACTGCTAAAAGGTCTCGCCCCGGCCTTAGTTAAGGGTTAGGAGGCTAATTATCGTCTATATGCTTGTATCTTATATACCGATATACGAGTGGCCGGAGCGCTTATATTTTACGTTCCGTAATAATTTTCTTATATTTATTAACTTATCTGTTTATATTCTTATTTCTTATAAAATAGTATAAATATTTTTAGAAATAAATATCTAGCTTTTAGTAAATTATTATAATTAAGTAGTTTAGCTAATTAAGTATAGCCTTAGCTTTATATTATTAAGGCGATTTTTAAAACTTAAAGTTAGACCTTATTACTATATTTTTAATAGTTAAGTACTTTTTATTAAGTGCTTATATTGCTATATTTAAGCGGATTCTAAACCGAATTTATAAAATAAACATTCATTAGCTTAGTTTTACACCGGGCTCGCTAAGGTATTCTTATTATAGTTTTAAAAGGTTTTTAAAATACTATTCCGCCGTGCTTTTTTTAAAGAAAGAGGGTAATTAAATACTTAATTCGTTTATATAAGCCTTACCTTTATTAGTAATTTAGCGGATAAAGTTAATAAAATAGTCTACTCCTTAAAATATACTAGCTTTATTATCTTTTTAAACTTTATTAAAAGATACTTTTAGCAGTCTTAATAGGTTTAATCCCCTTATATCCTTAGCTTATAATTAAGGTTTTTCTTAAGGCTTAGTAAGTATATCTTTTTTTCTTAGTGCTTAAAGGAGACTAAGAAATTATTTATTTTATATTATTATTATTCTTACTAAGGGGCTTAAAGCTATACTTAATTTTAGTAATTACGCACTAAGTATAAATAGGTTTAGCCTACTAAAAGTATTACTAACTATATCTTTATCGCTTATTATTTAAGTCTTAGTCTTAATACTCTTACTAAGTGCTTAACCTTTTATTTTATACGTATTTTAAAATCTAGTACGTTATAAGGCCTTAAGTATAAAATATTTATTTTTCTTAATTAAAATTCTTAAAAATGCCTAATTTCGCGCGGCTATAGTAGATAAAGATAAATAGGAATATTAAACTAAGAAACTACTAAGTATCCTTTAAAGCGGATTTTTAGCTTAGACTTATAAACTAAACTTTATTAATAGTGTATAGTTAAAATTTCCGCTAAGCTTATTATCTTAAGCAAAAAGTAGCTTTATTATAAGCTTTATCCGGATAGTATTAAAAAACGGGGAACCGGTAAGGCTTTAAGGTAGCTTTTTATTACCTTTTTTTTAAGGATAATTAATTTATCCGGGAAGTACTAAATTTAATTTACTTAATTATTTAAGTTTTATTGTTTTTTAGTTTATCTTTTATTAGTATTTTTAAAGCGGATTGCTTTTTAAAGGGCGGTAGTCTTTACTTAGCAAAGTAAGACTTTTATTATATCTTATTTAGCTTTATAAGCTATCGCAGTATAATACCTTAAAAAAAGGTAAAGAAGATAATTAAACTAGTATACTTAGTAAGCCGCGGCCTTTTCCGCTTTTATAGCTTACTCGTTTTTAAGTTTTATTATAAGCGCGTTAAAAAAAAGTGCTTATTATTAAGATTAAACTTAAAAGCTAATAAGAGCTTTTTACTAAAGAAAATATCGTTTAATATTTAACTTTTAAAAAGATAAGTGCTTAATTATATAATAAAGTCGCTTTAAGCTTAGCGGATATTAAAGGGATTTCTATTAAAAAAAGTAGGAATTATTACTATTTACTACGCTTTATATCATAAAAATAAGGGGATTAAGCGTAGATTAATTATCGCTAGTTAAGGCTAGTACTATAAACTAATTACCGCTCGTTAAAGCTAATACTAAAAGCTAATTACTACTAGTTAAGCTAATATAAGAAACTAATAATTATATATAAATATATATAAGGGTTTATAAATAGTAAAAAGCTTATCTTTTCTTTAAAGCATAGCTAGCTACTTTATACCTTTATTTATAAGCTAATTTTAAGGATCTTTAACTATATTATCTTATTATTTATTGTTAGTATATAAATAAACTATAGATATCCTTATAAAATTACTTAATAAACTAAGTATAAGCTTAGTTAGAAATACTATAGACTATAGTTAAGGAAATCCCTTAAAAACCCTTTAATATCCTTTTAAAATCGTAGTAAAAACTATCCTATATCTTCCGGGGTGCTTTTTTAGTTATAGGTAGGCCGAGCTATAGTTAATATATCTTAGAAAAATCCTTAAATATCTTTTAAAAATACTAGCGGAATCCGTTTAGTAGTTTTTATAGTATTTCCTATAGTTAAAAACGTTATAAACTTTAGTTAGATAGCCTCCTTAAGTATTTATAGTTTTATTTTAAAAGCCTTAGTAAGGTGCGCTTAGCGATATTTATTATGTTTCCCAGGCGAGCCTTTATAGCGCGTGCTTTAAGCGTTTTTACTATAGGGTTTTATAGGGGCTCTTTAAAAGCTAAGTAAGGAGTCTAGGCGTAGCTGCTTAAATTCTATAATATTAAGTTCTTTTTCTTAAAGTATTAAAAGTCTTTAAAATACTCTTTTACTATTTCCTTCTTAAATATAAAAAGGTAGTTAAATAGTTAATTTATTTATATAACAATTACTTTTATTATTATTTTAGCAGATAATATTAATAAAATATTCTTTTTTTTAATTTATATAAGCTTTGTTATTTTTATATATTTTATTAAAAGATACCTTTAGCTATCTTAATATATTAAACCTCTTTATATCTTAAGGTTATAGGTAAGGCCTTTCTTAAAGAATAACTTATATATATTTTTTTCTTAATAGTTAAAAGAGGTTAAGAAATTATTCGTTTAATATTATTATTCTTTTTATTAAAAGGCTTAAAGTTATACTTAGCTTTAATATCTATATACAAAGTATAGATAAGTTTAGATTTTTTAGGATATTGCTTATTATCTTTTTATCGCCTATTTTTAAGGTTTTAGCATTTAAACGTTTATTAAATACTTATTTTTAAATCCTATATATATATTAGAATTTTATATACTTTAAAGCTTTAAAAGTAAAAGTCTTGTTTTTATTAATAAAAAGTCTGAAAAATGCTTTAAAAAGTAAAGAGATAGTAAATTAAGCTTTAAAATACTTATAAGTTAAAATCGTATTAAGTATTCTTTAAAGTAGACTTTTAGTTTAAGCTTTTAAATTAAACTTTATTTAGAATATAGAGTAAAAATATCCGCTAAGCTTATTATTTTAAGAAAATAATAGTTTTATAGTAAACTTAATCTAAAAAGTCTTTAAGAAGTATAAGATTAAAAAGTTTCTTCGTTAGCTTATTTTTTATTTAAGGATTATAAAATTATTAAAGAAATACTATGTTTAGTTTATAAAATAAAATAAAGTTTTATTATTATTATTTTTACTTTTTATAGGTAAAAGTGAATTTCTTATTTAAAAGTAGTAGTTTTACCTTAATTAAGTTGTACTTCTTCTATATTATATTAAGCTTTATAAGCTATAAAAGTATAATATCCTAAAAATAAGCTAAAGAGAATTTAAACTAATATACTTAAGAGAATATAGCTTTTTCTACTTTTATATCTAACTTATCTTAGGGCTTTATTTTAAATATATTAGGAAAAAGGTGCTTATAATTAAAATTAAACTTTAAGGCTAATAGAACATTTTTATAACAAGATTATTATTTAGTATTTCAATTTTATAATATAAATACTTAATTAAGCAATATAGTTGCTTTTAGCTTTAAGAATATGTTTATAATATCCGTTTAAGTAAGTAAAAACTCTTGCTATTTATAATACTTTTTAGAATAAAGATAAAAAAAAGGAATTACTATTAGTTAAAGCTAATATTCAAACTTAATTACTGCTAATTAATCTAATATAATAACTTTATTACTATACATAAATATTAAAAAAAGAAATAGTAAAAGGATTATTTTTTTAAAATATATTTAACTAATTTATACTTAGCTTTAAAAACTGTTTTTAATATTTATTAACTATTTTAATCTTTTGTTTGTTATTAGTTTATAAATATACTATTTATATCCTTTTAGAATTACTTAATAATCTAAATATAAGCTTAATTAAAAAGACTATAAATTATTATTAAGGAAATCTTTAAAATATCCTTAAATATCCTAAAAAAACTATAATTAAGTTTACTTTTTATCTTTTAGAGTATTCTTTTAGTTTAAAATATAGTAAACTATAATTTTAATATTATATAAAAATCTTTAAATATCTCTTAAAAATAATATTTAAATCTGCTTACCGGTTTTAAAAGTATTTTTCGTAATTAGTAATATTATAAACTATAGTTAAAATGCCTTATTATTTAAAGCTAATATATACTTAGTCTAGTTATATATAGCGAAATAAATATTTATTTTAAGCTAAGAAAAAAAGAAGAAAAACTTTATTTAAGCTATATAGCTTCTTACTTATAAAATTCGCTTAAGTAGTTTATACTTTAGTTAAGTTCAGGCTAAGTTAAAGTAAAGTTTAAGTAAAGTCTTATATAACTTTAGCTATATATTAGCTTAACCTTAAGGCATTTACTATAATATAATTATAGTTCTTTTTTTAGTATGGCTTATAATACTATCCTCTTTTTAAAGTATTATATACTAAGGTACGTAATATCGCCGCCCTGCCTTTTATTTTACGCTTTACGTTAATTAGTATAGTTATACTTACTATGCTTAAAATTATACGTTAATATTTCTACTTAAATAATATTACGCTATAGTCTTAAAAGCGTTATATACTTACTTATTTACGCCGCTATATCGCTATTAATAACGTTAAGTTAATAAAATATGCCCCCTCCGCTTATTGTCCTTATTAATGCTTAAAGCACGTTTTACCTTTTTATTGCCCTCCTTTTTAAGGATTAATACCTCTTTTTTCTTTTTTTTTCTTTTTTCTTTTTTTTTCTTTTTTTTTAGTTACTTATTTCCTTTTACGCGCGATTACTCCTATAATAAGTCCGCTATGCCGCGCTTTTATAAATCTACTTTAATCCCCTACGCCTAATCTCCCGCCGGCTTATAGGCGTTATTCTTTACTACGCCCTTTAGTACGCCTAGTAACTATATACTACCGCCTTTATATTAGTTTTCGCGCCCGCCGCCGTCGTATAATAAGTAAAGCATAATACGCAGTTTATATAAATACTTAGTATAAAGCTTATTAAAATTAAGCTTTACTTTTAGCTTATAACTATTTTACTTATACTTATAGCAGTGTACGCTATTTACTTATATATCGTTATCCTAAGACTATATATAATATAATATTAACGCGATATTAGTATACTAGCGATATAATTACTACTTTAAACGCGCTTAAAGACTATATATTTTTAAGGACGTTTAAAGATTATTATATTAACTTATATCCATATTCTCTAATCTTTAATAAATACTAACTAATAAGATATTGCTAATAACTACTATAGTACGCGGAGTTAGGATATACTATAATTATAGCGCGCGAAGCTTAAATATATTTTAACGTTTAAGCTTAATTTATTAGTATCGGCTGATAGTAAGCAGTTTACTTAAAGTAAGTTATAGTTCTTTATATATTTTATCCGTATTTACTTTATATCTTATTATGTCTTATTATATCTTATCTTTATTTTATTATTATTTATACTTAGTATATATTTATAGTATATTCTTATTATACTTATCGTTTAAAATCGTTTTAATATTTACTAAGCATAGCTTAAAACTCTTTTTTATTTTTTTTTATTTTCTTTTTTTTCTCTGCTGTCTTTTTTATTTCTTTTTTTTTACTCCTTAGCTCTATATACTATTATTCCTTCGCCTTACTTTTATTATTATTTATAGTATTATTATACCTTTCCTAAAATATTTTTAAGCCGATTATATTTTAAAGGTTATTAATTAGTTACTAAGATAGGTTAATATACTTAATAGACTTTATAAGGACTAAGTATTACCTCCTTTTTTTAATTTATCTGTACTAGGCTTATTAAATCTTTTTTATAATACACTTTAGTTTAGTATTCTTTTTAATTATAAAAGGTAGCTAGTAGTTATTAATAACTTAGCTAAGCAAAAGGTTATTTACCGCGCGGTAAAGAAACTTAATATATAGGTTTTATATACTCTTCTTAGTATATAAAGTTTTACTAAATATAAGCTAATTACTTTCGTTATAATATACTTTTAGTATACTTAGTTAAGCTTTTAATATAGCTTATTTATAATATACTTCCTTATATTTAACTATACTTTATCGCTTACTTAAAGCTTTTTTCTATTATATATAATTAGTTTACTTTCTTTTTTAATCTTACTTATAGTATAGTAATAGCCGTGTAAAAGAAGTAAATAACCTTTCTTATTCTTTATTTAATATTTTATACGCTTTTTCCGTTAAGTATAAGCGGTCCCTCTTTTTATATAATTTAAATAAGATAAATATTATAACTATATATCGCAAAAAAAAAGGCTTATACAATCAAGGGGCAAATAGGTATAGAAGGGGGCAGGCTTAGAGCTACTAGTAAGGGGATTATAGAGATGTAAAGACTATGCGAAAAGGTGAAGAAATAGGTAAGATATGTGTATATATGGTTAATAATCTATCTAAGGTAAAGGGGGGACTAAGGCCTCCTTATATAGACAATTCCTAAGCTATAAGTAACTTAAGTGATTAGGAAAAGAGCCCCCTATCTAGCACAGTTATACATAGTAGGCCAATAGCTATTATTAGGTTAATATTGTATTTATAAGCTTAAGGATTAAATCTGCAAGGAATACGAGGTGGCGCAGCGACTTAGCACGGATTATGCATATAGTCTCTATATACACCTCTTCCCAATCTGCTTATATCTTGCTTATATATAGGTGGAATAATATGATGAAGTATGTATAGTATGTGGAATTGTATAGCGAATTCAATGTATATTTTAGCGTATTTATATCATGTGTTATTTATGCTATATTTAGCCTATAGGCTGCGGGAGAGTATATTTTACTCCCTTATAGCCTCCCTTAAAGGGTACTTATAGTATATAAGTGCGCTTTAAACATACTAACTAAAGTAAAGTAAAAAACGTTAAAATAAGGAAAAGTTCTTTCTTTATAACTTAAGAAAACCTATTTTTATAGGAAAAACTTAAAGCTTTTAATCTTTCTTAAAGGGAAATACTTATTATATGTTTTAAGTAAAACCTCTTTATTTTATTATCTAAGGAAAACCTTTATATAGGTAAAAACCCTTAGGTTATATAGAGGAAAGCTAAAGAAAGTAAGAAATAGCTAAAAACCTTAATTATAGGAATTTCTATTATAACCTCTTTAATTCCTAGTAAACTTCGGAATTTATTATATAGTATAAAATCTAATCCCTTAGTGAATATATCTACTATATTATATTTAGATTTTATATAATAAACCTCTATCTCTTTTTCTTTAACACTATTACGCGTAAAGCTATATACTAAGCCTATATATTTTCTTAGCTTATGTGATTAAGGATTCTTTGCTATTTTTAAAGCAGATTAATAATATATAAAAATTATAAGGACTTTTTTTTAGGTATATTTATAAACATTCCTTCCACGATAGTATTAAAATAGCTATATAAATATAAAGCTTCTTTATTAGCCTCCTTAAGGCCTATATACTCGACCTTATATAAAGATAGTGCTATAGATTTTTGTTTTTAGTAAGCCTAGCTTATAAGGTTGTTATTTATAAAGAAACAGTATCCGGAGACCGACTTACGGTTTATAAGATCACTAGCCTAATTAGTATTAGTATAGGCTTTGAAAAATAGCATATTAAATGCTACATTACTATTATAGTATATGCTTAAGCTAGGATATTTATTTAAATATTTCTAGATCGTATCTAGTGCTTTAAAATGTGGTATTTCGAGGTTAGAAGCAAATCTAGTATATGATATTACTGCGTATAATATATCTAGCCTTAAAACCAATGCTAAAAATAATAGTAAGCCTATTTACATTTAATATAATAGGATATCTTCTTTTATAGCTATGTAGTCTTCTGTTTTCCTTAATTTAACTCCCTTTATAGCAGGGGTTTTTAAGGTTCTAATATTCTATTTATTACATTCCTTTATCTTATTAAGGGTATATTTTTCTTAGGATATATATATGTTCTTTTTCGCTCTGTTTATAGTTATAGTCATTCTTAATAAGTCCTTTACTTCGCTTAAAGATTGAATGTTTAAGACCTTGCTTATTTTATTAATTATATAAGTTATAGAATCCTCTATAGGCCTAAAGAACAGAAGATCGTCTATATAAACTAATATAGCTATATATAGCTTATTGTTTATAAATACCCCTTCCTTTATAGGTAGGCAGGAAAATCCTTGCTCGCCTAGGAACTTAAATAATAAGTTATACTAAAGCATCGGACTTTATTTAAGACCGTATAAAGCTTTCTTTAATTTTATAACTAGCTTTTTATTTTTATTATACTGCTTATTATTTTTATACTTCGGGTCTTTATTTATAATATAGTCTTTATAACCTTATAGTATATTTACATATATTTCTATATCTATATCTATATGTATAAATGCACTTTTTATATCGTATTGCAGTATATGGTAATTATTAGTTATAGCTAGCATTTATAAGAGTTTAGTAGACTCGGGTCTAGCGGTTGTAGAGAAGGTTTCGATATAGTCTAAGCCGTATATTTACTTATAGCCTTATGCTATAAAGCGAGCTTTATACTTAGTTATATTACTTTTATTATCCTTCTTTATTCTATAGACCTATTAGCCTCCTAAAGCCTCCTTATTACTAGGAAGCTCTTATATTTCTAAAGCATCTAGACTTATAAGTTCGTTTAGTTTAGTTAGCATAGCTTTATCTTAGTCTTTTGCTTACGGACTATTTATAGCCTGCTTATAAGTAGTAGGCTTTATAGGATCTTTATTTCCTTCTATAATAGAAAGGATATGTTCTATATTATTATTATTAATTATTATATTGTATATAGGGTATTCTATTAAATCTTTATAGTATTTAGTAGGCTTCTTAGGTATTTCTACTTAAATCCTTTAATCCTTTTGCTAAGTATCGCTAGTATTGTTATTGCTAGTATTATTATCTATATTACTAGTATCTTTCGTATTATTATTACTTATA
>JAPEBW010002046.1:0-15961 GCA_027405785.1 Ophiocordyceps robertsii
AGAATTCTTTATCGTAGATAGGATAATAAATCTCTACACCTACTAGCTTCTTCGAATAGAAAGCTATTAGTTTAAGAATATTGTTTTTATTACGCTAACTTAGCTACGCGCTTAATATAAAATTAGAAGCATCCGTTTTTAATTTTAACAGCTTCTTTGCATTATAGGTATTTAATATAGGTTCTTTAATAAGTAATCCTTTAATTTTTCTAAAAGCTTCGTCTGCTTTTAAGTTCTACTTAAAATGGTCCGTTTTAGCTTTCTTTAATACCGATAAGATCGGTATAATTATCTTAGAAAAGTCCGATATAAACTTCTTATAATAATTTACATATCCTATAAAGCTTTAGATTTCCTTAATATTTATAGGAATTAGCTAATCTTTAATTGCAGAAATCTTTTATAAGTCTATCCTTATATAAAAAGGAGTAATTATATGCCTTAAGAATTCCACTTTTTATATATAAAAGCTGCATTTCTCCGGTAAGATATATAAGCTAGCTTTTCTTAACGCTTCTATTACTATATCGACTTCTTTATAGTGTTGCTTTAGCGTATCTAAGTAAATAATAATATTATCTAAATAAGCCGTGTAGAAACGGTCTAAATAAAGATTTAATATACTATTAATTCTCTTCTAAAAGGTTGCCGGTATATTAGTTAATCCTAAAGGTATAACTAAAAATTTATAAAGTCCGTATCGCGTTCCGAAGGCTGTTTTAAATTCGTCTCCTTCTTTAATACGTATTTAACTATAAGCAGATTTAAGGTTAACCTTAGTATACTACTGCTTATTAGCTAATCTATCTTTTATCTCGCTTATAAGAAGTAACGGAGTCCGGTCCTTTATTATATCGTTATTTATTTCTCTAAAATCGATATAAAGTTAAGTTTTTTCTTTATCTTTGCTATTCTTCGGAGCAAATAATATAGGAGCTTTATATTCTAATTTAGACTCTTTAATATAACCTTTTCGTAGGTTTTTATCGATATATTCTTTTAACAACTTTAGATGCTTCTTATCTAAGTTATATATCTTACGGAATCTAGGCTTAGAGCCTTCTTTTAACTTAATTTCGTGATCCTAACTACCGCGTAGTAGTAGTCTATCTTTAGGTAGCGGCGTAAATATATCGAAATATCTCTTTAGCATATTTCTAAGTATTTTTAGATAACGATCCTTAAGGTGTTCTAAGTTAATAGTACCTTCTAAACGTCTCGTATACTGCATTCGCTCTTTAGGGTGCTCTAAATTAATAGTACCTTCCGAACACTGCGAGCTAATCTTATGTATCTTATTCTTAATCTTTCTCTTATTCCGTTTCTTCTTAATCTTATCTTTCTACTTAAGATATTGCAACTTAATATCTTGTAAGGTATTTAATAGATTTTCTTCTAATAAATTATAAGTAGCTTTATAATTATCTCCGGGGCTTTTAGTCTTTTCTTTACTAAGGTTCGGCGTTGTTTTCGCTTGAATTATACTAGTCGTAGTCGTATTGTCCTTAGTCGTACTAGTTATCTTATCGTTATTTATTACGATATCTATTAATACGATATTTATATCTATATAGGAAGCTTTATTGTCCTTATCGTTACTATTCCTTATATAGTTATTGTCGGGTATTACCGTATTTAAATTATTTAAGAGTTTCGTTCCGGGGTCGTCCTCTATTAGACTATATAATAGGATGCTTAAGGTATCGTCTTAAAACCTTAAAAGGCCTTTATCCTAATCTATTATAGGATTATATTTCCGTAAAAAGGGTAGTCTTAATATAATATTATAGCTAATAGCTAAGACGTCGAAAGAATCTTTAAAGTTATAAATCCTAATTATATACTTAAGAGGATTAGTCTTTAGCATAATCTTGCCGTTATTATACTTAAAGGGTAATCCTTTTACTAAAAGAAGTATATAAGGCTTGTCTTTTCTTTTGCAACGTAATTCCAGACGATTTACCGTTATAGGGGAAATATAGCTACTTATCGCACTATAATCTACTAATACGTTAAGGCGATATCCTCTTAATTTTAATAAAAGGGTTATTTTTATACTTCGAGAATTATTATTTAACATAAGTAAGTTCTATCTACTAAGAAATAGCCTTATTATTCCTAGGCTCGTTAGTTTTTTACCTTGTTTACCGACTTCCCGGTAGATCCTAATTCTTTTTGCGGAACTAGTCTATCTAAGTAACTAAGCTCTTTAGAAGCTTAAGAAACTAGATCCTTACTAGTTTTATAGCTTTTAACTACTTCACTAATAATTTTAACACCTTTAATACGATTAATTTTTCTTTATCGTTTTTAGTCGTTAAGCTCTTATTATTTCGCTTCTAGCTAATTCTTAAGCATTTTATTCGAGCATTCTTTTGCTCGTAGCAGCATTTTTAAATTATAATTCTTATTACGAAGATTATAATTAGTCTCGAAATACTTACTGCATCGTCTAAACGTATCTTTAATAGCTAGGTTAAGGAATTCCGTATCTTCCTTAAGCTTATCGGCTAGCTCGTCGTTCTTTTTTTTAAGATCGTTTTTATCTTTAATTAGATTAATAATATACGTAGAAAGAGATACGTAATCTTCCTTTAGCTTAATTATCTTATTCGTTAAAGCTAGGTTACCGTCTTAAAGGTTTTCGATAGTCGTTTTATTATACTGCTTAAAGAGTAAAAGTTATTCGATTTTAATCCGGTTATCGATATTTTCTTATAAAAGTTCCTCTTTATCGGCTTCGATATCCTCCTTAAGGTTTTCTATAAAAACCTTAGTATCGGTAGTAAGTTCTTTAGTCGTTATAGCGGGTTTATTATAAGTCTTCCTTAGTTTAGGAAACTAGCCGCTTCCTTACTTATCCGAAAGGTATATAGGGCAATTATCGTCGTAGTATCTAGTTTAAGAGAGCTACTTATACGCCCTATCCTCGATAGTAATTACCGTATCGAGATATTCTATAAAAGGAGCGTAAGGCCCGTTATTATCTTCTTTCTTAAAAGAGGGCTCTTCGTCGATTTCTTCGAATTTAAGGTCTTTAGGATTATAGCTGCTATTATCTTCCGTATTTAAAGGTATAACGTTCGTATTAAAATAAGGAGCGTTTTTATTATCTTCGTTAATAGTTTATAGGGAAGTTCCGTGCTAATAATTATCCTCGGTCTTAAAAGCATTTCTTTACTAGTCGTTTAGGCTTTTAGCTTCTAACTTAACTTCGGGTTCTTCTTTATAAAGACCCTTTATAGGCGAACTAGTCTTAAACGGATTAAGGGTTAGCATAATAAGCTTAGCGTCGATTTCGGTATCCTCGGTTAAAGGTAGTAGTAAAGTATATTGCGGATTATAGGCTAAGAGGGCATTATTCTTATAAATAGGTATATTCCTTCCCTTAAAGGAGTTCCTCTTCTTAATACAATCTCTTATAATATTGCCTTCCTTCGCATAATTAAAGCATTAAATAGCTTTTCTAGCGGGCTTTAGCGGGCTCGCTTTAAGGGTATCTAGGTCTATTACGTCGTAACCTAAGTCGCGCTTTGACTTCTTATTATTTTTCTTAATATCCCCGCCGGGAGTTAAATAGTGTTTTCTTTATTGCCGGCGTTTATATTGCCTATTGTCTATCCGGACCGCTAAACTAATATAGTTTAATAGCGTCTTTAGCCTATCTAAGCGGTAAATTTCGTCTTTAACTTCTTCCTTAAGTCCTTTATAGAACGTAGCTATAAGGGCATTATCTTCCTATTTTAGCTTAGAAGTTATCTATCGGAATCGAGCTGCGTAAGCCGATAAAAACATAACCTGCTTAAGGCTTCTTAATTTATGCTCTGCTAATCGTTGCTTATCTATAATTCCGAACGTTTTTCGTAGAGCTTCTTCGAAGTAATCGAAATTCTTAAAAATAGTCTTCGTCTCGGAATTCCTATCTTTAAGACTATTATCTATATAGTCCCTAAGAATCGGTTCGAACCACGTTGCTACTAAGCCTCGTAGGCAACTAAATATAAATATAATCTTTACTACTTCTTAATTTATCGTAGTAGGATAAAACTAAAAATAAGCTTTAAGAGAGGTAATAAACTCTTATAGCTTAACTAATTCTTTAGTATAGGGTTTAGGAGCTTTAATCTTTAAAATAGAACTACTATCTATAAAGCTTATAGGGTAGTAAGAAAGCTCTAACTACCTCGAACTAGCCTACGGCTAACTAGTCGGCTATAGTATCGCAAAAGCAGACATTCTTCTTCTATTTATTATAATTAGATAGACGTAATTATAATAAATACCTTTCTCTTACTTAATAGCTTAAAGAACTTATTAAGTATATAAATACTAAGTATTCTTTATCGGAGCTATTAAGTTCGTAAAGATTCTTATAAGCTAGTTTTATATTACGGAACCCTTAACGTTTCTTATATATTAAGTAGTCTTATATAATTTATCTAATTTAAATTCACTAGCCGGAAAGGGAGAAGAAGACTTAGTATAAGCTATTAAACCGAATAAGGTAAGGGTATCTTATTATGCGGATTTCTTAGGTTAAAACTAGCTAAAGAAGAAAAAAGAAGGAAAGGAAAGGAGTTAAGGGAAGGAGGAGGAAGGACCTCCTTTTATACCTTTCTAAGGCCACTAAAAGGCTTTCCTTTTATATGCTTTTATATGCTTTTATATACTAATCTATAACTTATACCTCGTATAACTTATAGGGTTATTAGACTACTTCTTAAGCTAATAAAAATAGCTTACGCTATCTCTATTACTAGTTATAAGTAATATACGCTCTATTACTTACGACTAGCTTATAAGACTAGATATCCTTATCTTAAAACCTTTTACGAGATTCTATCCTCTTTTAAAGGGAAGGCCTCCCGCCTTAGCTTTATACAAGGCATTAGTCGATTATATAAGGCATCGGTCGATCGTGCGATACGAATCCCGTTACTAGCCGAAGCTAACCTAAGCCGAATATAAGCGCGTCTAGCCTATACCGCTTATAGCTAATACTAGCCGTCTTTAACTATTAAGCTATATCGTCTCTCCTATAACTACTAGTATTTACTTTAATAGTTATATCTCGTAACTAGCGGTATCTACTTTACTAATCACTCTTTTATATTTAGCGGTATTTACTTTACTAGATATTAGTACTTCCTTAGTACTTAGGATTACTAACGGAATAAGGTTTCCGTTATAAGAAGCTTAACTAGCTATATATAAAGTTTATAGTATAAAGAGTTATTAGCTTATAAGTTATAGAGCTTAAAGGGTTACCTTTAAGGATATATAATAAGATTAATATAAACTTATTACGCTAAGCGGCTTAAGACCCCTTACTTAATTAGGCTATTATAAACCCTTAGCCTTTTATAATCTTAGTTAAAGGGGAGGAGGAATTTGTAATTAAGGAGGTAAAAGCAGCTTATTAAAAGAAAGTAAGTAAAGGTAAGCGGCGGGAGGTGCTTATTAAGTAGTATAGCTACTTAAACCTAACTTAAGAGCCCGTATAAGAGCTTATAGGCGCTAATGCTTTAAATAAGTTTAAAGCCCTTTATAAGCTAATAAATAAGAATAACGGGCTTAGCGATTAATAGCTCCTTTTTAAGAGGAAATAAGAGGTAACCTTAGCCTTTTCGTTACTTATAGTATCTTATAAAGTAAAAAGGAAAGAGGAGTTATATTTAAGGCCGCTTAGCTTAAGCGACTAAGGCCTACGCTACTTATCCTTATCTTTAGTCTTTTTCTTATTATTATCTTTATCCTCCCCCTCCTCCTCCTCCCCCTCCTCCTTAAGGGCGGCGGCGGCGGCCTTTAAGGCGCGGAGACGGGCTTTTAGCCCGGATATCTAAGCGGCGGCGGCGGCGAATAGGTTAAAAAAGGCGGCGGCGGCGGCGGGCATAATAAGGCCGGCGGCGGCGCTATAGCGGGTAGTGCGGACGGCTAAGATAAAGGCGGCGGGGATAGATAAAGGCACCGCTAATAGCGCTATATAGGCGGTGTTCTTAATTAAGGATAGTTAGCGCTAGTCGCTATAGCAGGCGTAGTAAGGAGGGAGAAAAAAAAAAAAGGGGGGGGGGGGACTTACTTAAGTATATAGCCTATCTACTTAAACGAGTATAGGTAATAGTAAGCGGCGGCGGCGGCCTTTAATTACGCCTTAACTACTTTATTACTAAGATCGGCCTTTTAAGCTAATATAGCGGTAGTAAAGATAGCTAAAGCTACTTTATAAGCGCGGCTAGTATAAGTATAAGTAAAGTAGCTACCGCTAAAGCAACCCGCTTACTTATAGTAAGTATAGCTGCTTAATAAGTAGCGTATATAAGACTTATTATAAGCGGCGCTAGGTAATACTTACTACTTATATTAAGGTATAAAGTTAATATAAGGATAGTATACTTAAGGGAGCGGACTTATAGCGCTTAACTTAGCGGTCTTAAGGGTAGTAAGGGGGCTGCTAAGGGGCGGAGTCGCGGGGGCTAGCGATAGCGTAGTTACCTATAAGGGTATTATCGGCATAAGTATAGCTAAGAAGGCGGCGGCGATATAAGCAGCGGTAGCGGCATAAGTACGGTACTTAGCCTTAAGCTCGATAAGGAGCTCCGATATAAGCACTAACAACGTAAATAATATATTATTTCTATAAGGGTTAGCTTAAAGGCATTTACTTTATATATAGAAGGGCGATACTTATAGTATTATTATTACTATTGCTATTACTACCGTTACTACTACCGCTATTATTATTATTATTGCTAATTTAAAAAGAAGATAAAAAAAAGGAGGGTTAAAGGCGGAGGGACGGGGTATTTATACCTTTTAGTCCTTAACTTAAAGCGTAGAATACCGCGATAGCGGATAGGCCGCTTAATACGCTGCCGGGCTATTAAGGGTAAATAAGGTGCCCGCTTAATAAGCGGACGGGCTTTTTAATAAGTAGCCGCTTAATTAAAAGCGGGCGGCGGCGGTAAGTAAGGCTATTAAACCCCTTATTATACGGCCTTACTTACTATACTATAAGTTTAGCGCTTACCGGGCCGCGGACTAAGCAGCCCTTAATAATAACTAATAACCCCTTATAATAGCTCCGGGCTATATAGCGTAGTATAAGGAGCGGAGGTATTATATTAAAGTCTTTAACTTATAGGGCTATAAGGACTTAAGCTATAGCCTAAGCTTTATTATATAAGGAGGGCCGGGTTTATATATATAGATACGGACCCGCCGTATATAAACAGGCTCTTTATAGCTTATTATTATAATACTACGGACGGCACCTATATACTAGCCTTTGCTTACTTTATAACATATACTTAGCTTTTTTTAGTTATTTTTTAAGATTTTTAACTATACTACTTAGCTATTTATTACTAAGATATAGAAAAACTATAAATATCTTTATAAAACTACTTAGTAAACTAAGTATAAGCTTAGTTAGGAATACTATAAGTAATAATAAGAAAGTTTTTTAAATATCTTTTAATATTTTTTAAAAATCGTAATAATACTTATTTATTATTTTTAAGGTGATTTCTTAGTTTAAAATAAGGATAACTATAATTTAACTATCTTAAAGGAATTCTTAAATATTTATTTAAAACCTAGATGTTCTTTAAAAATACCGGTAAAATCCGCTAAGTAGTTTTTACGGGGTTTTTTATAGTTAAAAACGTTGTAAACGATATTTAAGAAGCCTTATAAGGATTCTTAGATATCTTTTTAATATCTTAACAGGGTCCTCTTACTTTATTTATAGCGCTTTTAATAGCGCGTCTTTATAACGCGTGCTTTAAGCATTATTAGTCTAAAGTATTATATCTGTTTAGGCTTTTTTTAAGGGATTCTAAAGGGCTAAGTAAGAAATCTAAGTTTAACCGGCCGGATTTTATTATAGTATAAATCTTAAAGTCCTTAAAGATCTTACTTATAATCTTAAAATATACTTTTTTTAAACCTGCTTATATCTTACTTATATATACGTTATATAAAGTAAAAGAAAATATATAATATATAATATCTTATAGCGGATTTAATATAAATTATAGCAGATTTATATTTTATAATATTTATACTATATTAAGCTTATAAGGTATAAGAAAAAGAAGAATTTTCTTTTTAATAGCCTTTATTAAAAGTACTTATTATATAAAAGTACTCTTTAAATATATTATTTAAAGAAAGGTAAAAACCTTAAATAAGAAAAGTTTCTATTTTTATAGTATATAAGAAAACTTATTTCTATTAAAAAAAACCTTTAAGCTTATTCTTTTTTAAAAGTTAAAATATATAAGCTTAAAAAACAAAGAATCGTTTATAGAAACAAATATAGCTATTTATACATAACTGTTTAAAAACACCTCTTTATTTATAAGCTTGTAGGAAATTTCTTACTTCCTTAAAACTTTAAGTAATTATTTATACTAAATAATTAAACTTTACTTAAGACTTTATAAAGCTTTTTTTAATTTTGTAACTAGCTTTATATTTCTATTTTTTTATACTGCTTTTTATCCTGTTTCTTATAACTATTAATATTATACTTAAAGTGTTTATTTATTATATAGTTCTTATAGCCTTATAGTAAAGTTATATAAGGTTTTTTATTTATATCTATAAAAGAAATATATTCTTTAAATTATATTATAGTATTTACTAATTATTAGTTATAGCTAGTATTAAGAACAGTTTAATAGCCTTAAGTCTTATAGTTATAAAGAAGGTTCTTATATAGTTTAAGCTATATATTTACTTTTAGCCTTATATTAAAAAGTAGGCTTTATATTTAGTCTTTTTATTTTTATTATCCTTTTTTATTTTTTTAACTTATTCGCTACTTAATGCCTTCTTATTCCTAAAAAGCTCTTTTATTTCTTAGGTATTTAGAGTTCTAAATTTAAATAATTTATTTAGTCTAGCCTTATCTTAGTCTTTGCTTATAAACTATTTATAGTCTACTTATAAGTAGTAGGCTTTATAAGAACTTTATTTCTTTTAATAATAAAAAGAATATGTTTAATATTATTATTATTACTTATAATATTAAATAAAGGATAATTTATAAAAGCTTTATCGTATTAAATTAGGTTTTTAAGTACTTTTACTTAAATTCTTTAATCTGTTTACGAAGTATTATTACTACTAAGACTGTTTTTATTAATACTATTAGTATTAGTATTACTACTACGGAGGAGTATTTTAAAAGTCTTAACTGCATAATATTTACGCTAGTTTTATTTAGGATCGGGCATTTTTAAATAGGCAGGTGGCGGCCCGATAAAGACTAGCGTGCATAGCTACATAGTTAAGACTTTTAAAATCCTCCCTCGTAGTATTATTATTATTATTACTAAGTAGTCTTTTTAAAGCAAGTATATTATTAAAGTTAGTATATGCCTTTTTATTTAAAAGGTTATTTTAAATATAGTTATATTTTTTAAAATTATTACTTCTTAATTAAAAAGATTGTATATCTAATACATAGTATGTTTATAGCTTACTATTCCCTCTTTTTTATTTCTTAGCTTTAGTTTATTATCTAAAGTTTAAAGTATAAAATATAAAATACTAATAAACCTTCTTATTTTCTTTAAATCTTTAAATCTTAAAGATATAATATGTTTCTATTTTAAAATAAAGTATAAAGGTTATAATAAAATATAAAAATCTATTTTTAATATATATAACTATTACGGGCTATGCCGTAAGAAGAGCTATAGTTATACTATAGCGAACGACCTAGAGTCGGGCTAACGTATAGCTAAAGTCGCACATAACTCTACCCGAACTTAGCCTAAGTTCGACCCGAACTTAACCTAGGTACGGGCTACTTAAGCGACCCTTATAAAGTACGAAGCTATATAGCTTAGATAGAGATTTCCCCCTTCCCTCTTTAGCTTTAAATAAATAATTATTTAGCTACGTGCTACTAAACTAAGTATATATAGGCCTTTAATATATTTAAAGCTCCTTTTAAATAAGGTTATACGACTTAAAAAAAGACTTACGAACTACGATATAGCGCGAGTAAGAAGCCTACTTAGTATAGGGGGGCTAGGCCTATAAGGCTTAAGAGGGAGGGCTAAGAAAGGCCGATATTTAAATAAGGGTCGAATAAGCGATCCTTTTGCTATAAGTAAGGGCCGTTAAAATAAGCTACTAAGTTTAAGTAAGCTAGTAGTAGATCTAATAGCTAATAAGCTAGTTTAAGGCCTTAATATAAAAGTTAAAGGAGATAGTAAGAATATATATATAAGAAGGGGCCGGCTTATTAATTAGTAGTTTAATACTACCTTATAATACGATAACGGGGGCCGCAATACCTATAACGGAGAAAGAAGCAATAAAGAAAAAGGACTAGTAAAAGCTACTCTTAGCGCTAAGGAAATTTAACGGCTAGCGGCGCTACTTTACGCCTTAAGCACGATATATATAAGAAAAGTGCGAGATCGACTAAGACTTCTTCTCGAGCTTAAGGGAGGTTTTTTACTTAATCTATAACTACTTAAATACGGGGCTATAGTAGACCGTAGCGACTTATTATAGCACCGGCGCGGACCGAGGTTACGACTAGTAGGAATTCCTTAAGTACCTTAATTCGATCTACCTTAACGTCGATATTTAATCGCGGGCGGCGGCGGCTATCCGCACGATTAAATAAGGAGAGAACTAGATATTTGCGGCGTTCCTCCTTAAGTTTAAGTAAAGGCTTTTCGAGGCGGGAGGGGGGTCGTAGCTATACGATATATAGATTATATTCCTAAAGGGCGCCCTAGGCCTTCGCTTTAAGGAGGCGCTTATAACGGTCGACCTCTTAACCTTAAGCTTTTTAGCGTATATTAATTAAGTAGCGTAGATCGCGGTAAAGCTAAAAAGGGTTTAATAGACTAAGTAGCCGTTTTAAGGCTAAAAGAAGGTAATAAGGGGGGGAACCTAAGACTAAAAGGACTTAAAGGGTAATACCTTAATAAGTAAAATTAACGCTATAACTTAGCTAAGAGGAGGATAAAGCCGGCTTAATATATAGAGGTATTTCGCTTATAGGATAATAAAGTATATCGCCCGCTTTTATAAAAAGAAGAAAGAAGGAACCTTATAAGTAGCTATAGCTATAATTAAAGAGGTAACTAAAGTAGATTCTAATTTAGGAAAAGAGGAACCTTAGCGTAAAGTTAGGCGCTAAGGGAGAAAGAGAAATAGTAAGCGACTTAAAGGTCGATAAGGAAGCACCTTACGCTAAACTTAGTACTACTTAAGGTTAATATTAATAAGAAGAAGGGGCTTAACGCACTTATAGATATAGGCTATAACTACTATACTATAGTAAGCGAGGGGGTAGCGATAAAGCTATAGATGCCTTTTATAGATAGGATAAGGAGGCTACTATAGCCTTTCTTAAAGGACGTACTAACGCTTTAAACGAAGGGGATCGTAGCGTTTAAGATAAAGATTAATAGGCACTTAAAATAAATATTCGCTTATATAGTACCGGAGTTAAGCTATAACGTGTTCTTAAAGAGACTATGGATAAAGAAAAATAAGGTAGTCTATAACGCTAAGGGGGATCGGATTTAGCACGGAAAAGCGGGGATTTAGATCGGCCTTTAAGGATTAAAGGAGGCTATAAAGATCGCGAATATCTAGGAGGCGAAGCTAATAAGCGCCTCTATCTTCGCGGCGGAGTGCCGATAGGAAAAGGCCTAAAAGGATAGCTAAGGGCGACGACGAGCGCTTAACGTAAAGGCGGTTATAATAAAGGACGTAAAAAGAGCCTTTTAACTAAAGACGCTAGTTAACCCGGCGGACTATATCCTAGCTTAGGTACTATAAGCTTATTTAAACCTTTTTATACTTATAAAGGCACGTAAGTAACCCCCGTTCCGATTAAGCGTAGACTATAAGATTTATCTTACTTTAGATAAGGACGGTAAGGAGCCGCTACTACTATAAAGGCCCCTTTATAATATATTAAAGGAAGAACTCCTTATCCTCCGGAAGACCTTAAATAAGCTACTAAAAGCGAGCCTTATCCGCTTAAGTAGTTCGTTAGCTATAGCGCTAGTATTATTTATAAGGAAGGCCGATAGCTAACTACGCTTTTACTATAACTACCGGGCCTTAAATATAATTATAAAGAGAGACTAGTATACGCTACTATTAATTATAAAAACGTTAAGGATACTAGTAAAGGCATATTAGTTTACGAAACTTAATATCGTTATAGCGTTTTATAAGATTAAAATCGCAGAGGGCTATACGTTTAAGATAGCCTTTTAAATAAGGTTCGGACTATTTAAATAGTAAGTATACTTATTTAGCTTTATAGGAACGCCGGCTACTTTCTAGCGCTATATTAACTAAGTGCTAAAAGACTACCTTTTTAAGTTCGTTATAGTATATATAAACGACGTTTTAATTTACTTATTAAGGTCGCTCTATAACTACTAAGAAAAAGTAGCGAAGGTGCTTAAAAAGTTATAAGAAGCAGGCCTTATACTAAACTTATAGAAATACGACTTTATAATAAAAAAAGTAAAGTACTTAAGTTTTATTATATAGGCCGGGGGTAAGGTTTAGTATAACTTAAAGAAGATCTAAGCTATTTAGATATAGTAAGCGCTAAAAAACGTAAAAGGCATTCGGAGCTTCTTTAAGTTTACGAATTACTATTATACCTTTATCCCGCTTTATACTAAGGCCTTATAATACTTAAACGGCCTTTATAAAAAGAACGCGAAATTCTTATAAACTAATAAGTACTAAGCTACGTTTAAGTTTATTTAAGAGGTATTTTATAACGCGCTAATGCTATAGCTATATAACTTTAAGAAAGAAACGTACTTAAAGGCAGACTGCTTAAAATATATAATAAGCGGCGTGTTAATATAAGTAAGACTAAATAAGATATAATACTTAGTAAGGTTCTTCTTAAAACGACTTAATATAGCGAAGTATAACTACCCGATTTATAATAAGGAGTTACTTACGATTATATAATACTTAGACTTTTAAAGGGTAAAGTTATATAATACGCTAGCGTTTATAGTACTAATAGACTACGGGAATTTAAAGTACTTTATAATAAAAAGGAAGTTAAACGAGAAGTAAAGTAAATAAGCGATAGAGCTTACCTTATATAACTTTATATTAAAGTACCGCTTAAGGAGGTTAGCGGTAGTACTTAACGCTTTATCGCGCCGCGATTAAGATAAGCCGGAAGGGGCATTTAATAAGAGGGAAATAAGATATATAGTATAGATAATTTTAAATAGCGCGCGATTAATAAGACGTTAAGTCCCCCTTAGCGGTAAGTATATAAACCTCCCGCGATAATTAATATAGGAAAAGCGCACTATCGCGATAATATAGGAGGGGGAAAAGAACGCGGGGTTAATCGCTTATATAAGTAAGATAGACGACCTTATACCTTAAGATAAAGGCGGGGCGAATAAGGGCGGAGTTTAGCTAAAACTTAACTTAAACTTAGGCTAAGACGCGCCCGAGGAATAAGCATAACTAGCCCGCGTATTTAACGAGTAAGAGATATAAGAGCGGTAAATAGCAATACTATAAAAGGATAAAGAGTACTAAGTAGTATTCTAAGTAATACGGAACGGCGACCGGTTGCTTACTTTAAAATAGCAATTAAAAGTCTAGGTAAGTAAGTATATAATTAACGTAAGGGGGCGCCTTTGCTTTAAAGACTAACTTTAAGTATTAAGTAAGGCTTAATACCTTAAGGAGGGGGAGGATAAAGAGCTAAACGAGCTTTAAGTATTAATCGCTTAGCGGATATACGACTTAATAGCGGTAAGATACTTAAGGCGCGAGGGGACGCTCGCGATATTAGCTTAAAAGTTCTTTTAGCCGGGCTAGTTATTAATAGTACGCCGGCTTATCGCGAACTGCGGGCTATACGGTAAAGGGTATATTTAAAGGCAACTTTAAAAGGGGCTCCTTTAACTATTACTACCCTTTATATAGCTATTCGTATACTTAATAGTAGACTTTATAGTTAACTTACCGCTAATAAGGATTAAGGGCTCCCGGAACCTTTAAGTAATAATAAACCGGCTAACGAAGGTAATAACTTTAAAAGCGATACTAATAATAAAAGTAGCAGTATACGCTACTAAGTTCTTATAATCCTACTTCCGCTTTTATAAAATACTAAAATCTATTATCTTAGATTAAGGGATAAACTAAATAAGGCAATTTTAAAAGGAATTCTACTAATAAACTAAGGTTTAAAGGAAACTAAGTTTAGCCTACTACCTATAGACCGATAAGGCGATAGAGCACGCGAACTAAGAGATATAGGTATACCTCCGCGTATACGTTTACTATAAGTAAGATAACTAAGGGGCATAGCTACCTTACGCTTAGGCGGCGCTTAATAATCGGGTAATATTAATAATAGGTATAAGCCCTTTCTTCGCTATATATAAGTATGATATTAAGCCGATCTAGATCGTATAGGAGGAGGGACCGCTTATACTAAACGCGGAGAGCGCACGGAGCCTTATATAAAGGATAAAGGAAGTCGCCGACTTCCTCTAAATAGCGATCGCCGCGTTATAAGTAAGGTAAAAAAAGACAGCGAACCGGTCTTATATGCCGGCAAAAAGACTTAAAGTAAGCAATAAAGTATAGCTAAATATAAAAAAGTATACTATAGATAGGCCTTACTAAAAGCTTAACTAGCTATACTAAAAGTATACTATAATAAAAGTAGTTAGCTTATATATAGTAAAACTTAATATATTAAGAAGGGTATATAAAAGACTATATATAAAGTTCCTCCGCCGCGTAGCGGATAACCCCTTACTTAGCTAGGTAGTTAACGATTATTAGCTACTACTAGTAATTAAGGAAGATAATAAACTAAAGTATATCGTAAAGAAGATTAAGTAAGCTTAGTAAAAACGGATTAAAAGGGGGAGGTAACGCTAAGTCTTAGTAAAGTAGTATAAGTACGCTAACTTAATATAGTAGCTAATTAGCGACTTTTAAGATATAATCGCCTTAAAGGAATTCGAGGAATAGTATAGTAGCGTAATAAAGAACGATAAGGGCGAAGCGGAAAAACGATAGTAAGCCGAGTAAAGGAGCGGGAGATAGGATAAAGGAGCTAGTAAAGAAAAAGACGAAAACTAAGAAAAATAAGAAAGAGTTTCGGGCTATACTTAGTAGGCGTTAAAACGATTTTAAATAACGGATATAAAGAAGATATGCTATAAACGTATACTAAGTAAGGATAATAACTAAATAGATAACGGATATAATAAGATATAATAGGATATAGAGTAAATACGGATAAAATACGTAAAGAACTAAGACTTAATTTAAGTAAGCTACTTACTACTAACTAATACTAATAGATTAACCTTAAACGTTAAGGTATATCTAAGCCTAGCGCGCTATAGTAGCGGCGCGGGCTAACTTTATATACTATAGTAATTATTAGCGATATCCCTTTAGCCGGTGTTTATTAAAGATTAGAGAACGTATATATAAGTCGGCGCGATAGTCCTTAAACGTCCTTTAAGACGTATAGTCTTAAAGCGCGTTAGCGGCGGTAATTATAGCGCCGGTATACTAATATCGCGTTAGCGTTATATCGTATAGAGTTTAAAAACGAGGATATATAGGTAAATAACATAACCCGGCGCGGGTATAAGCAAAATAATTACGGGCCCGGGGCAAGGCTTAATTTTAGTAAGCGCTATGCTAAGTATCCGTATTAAGAGACGCTATACGTCCGACGTACGTAAGGCAAAGGGGGCACTATATAGTAGTGCTATATATTACGCTTTACTTACTAAGCGATAGCGGCGGGCGCGAAGACTAACGCGAGGGCGGTAGCATATAGTCGCCGGGCGTGCTAAGGGGCGCTAAATAAGTAAACGCCTATAATATAGCGGGAGATAGGGCGCGGGGAGTTATAGTAAATATATTAAGGCGCGGCGCG
>JAPEBW010002047.1:0-15930 GCA_027405785.1 Ophiocordyceps robertsii
TTACGGAAATCCTTAGAAATCTCTTAAAGATACTAGCGGAATCCGCTTAATAGTTTCTACGGTATCTCTTATAGTTAAAGACGTTATAAACTATAGTTAAGTAGGCTCTTAACCCTTTATAGTATTATCTCGGAGACCTTAGTAAGGTCTAACCGGTAATATTTATTATATCTCCTTAGGCAAGCCTTCGTAGTACGTGCTTTAAGCGTTCTTATCGCGGGGTTCTATAAGGCTTCCTTAAGAGTAAAGTAAGGAGTCCGGGCGTGGCCGTCTAGGTTCCGTAATATTATTATTACCGCGATACCTTTATTAACTTAAGAGCCTTAGCTCTTATAGCCTTATAGTAAGCGCTTGATATTATAGCTTAGTTTACTTTATATATATACGATCTTTTAACGCTTTAAAGCCGGGCTAATGCTTAAAAAGCGTAATATTCTTATATAATAGTAGCTTAAAAAGCTATTAGTAAAGACCCCCCCCTTTTTCTATATACTTTACTACTAATAATAACTCTTAAGACCTTAAGGAGCTATTGCTTTAAATCCGCGATCTTAATATTATTATAGTTATACGCGGCCGGCTTTATAATAATAAGCAACTTATACTTAACTCCCTTAAATACTAAAACGTATTAATAAAGGCATTATAGCTAGCTATACCGCCGCGAAGGCTACTTAATTTAAGTTAGGCTAGCTTAAGGCGGCTTAATATAAGCGTTTAAAGATACCTCTCCTATAACGAGATCGATAAACTTAGCTATAGCTTAAGGTCTTTTAAAGCATTATAAAAAAGATTGTCGGCTTAAGGCAATATAAAAAGAAAGGGATTAAGAAGAGGACGTAGTAAAGGCGGTAAGGGTAGTAAGGGCGCTTATAGTACCGGCGGCAGCGATATAGCTATATCGCCGCCGCTAGTATAACGTTAAGGGTAAGAAAAGCACCTATACCTACTTACTAACGGCAGCGATATAGCAGCATTAAAGGAATAAAGCGGCGTTAAGAGAATTAAGCGGCGTTAAGGCAATTAAGGGCGCGTAGCTATATCTCCGCCGCTAGTATAGCGTAAAGGGTATTAAGGGCGCGCCTATATCTTTGCTTGCGGTACCGGCCCGGATTAATTAACGGGCCGCGCTATACGCATATCTCGCGAGAGCTTTAAAGATACGTTTTTAAGCGAATTAAGCTATAGCTAAGAGCGCTATATATAAGCTACGTATATAGGCTGCGTGTATAAGCTGCGTATATAGGCTATATATATATAGGCGGGCATTTAGAAAGTATAGGTACTTACTAAGCGCGGGCACTATAAGTAAGTAAGGCGGGCTAGCGTAGGTACGTATTTTTAAAACAAGGCGTGTATATAAATAAAGATATATATGTATATAAATAGTAATATTTTAACTTAAAGGCGGTAATAAATATTCGCTAAGTATACTAAAAGGCATAGCGCGGGAGGACGCTTATAAGCCGGCGGGAGATAAGATATAGAGGATTAAAGTAAATATATTAAAACATAGTATAGCAGAGCTAATATAAAAATAAGCGCGCGTATAAAGAGATTAATAATTAAAGAAAAAAAGAAAAAAAGAAAAAAAGAAAAAAAGAAAAAAAGAAAAAAAGAAAAAAAAAGAGAAAGAAAGAGAAAGAAAGAGAAAGAAAGAAAAAAGGTATTTATACTTAAAAATAGTAAGTAGCGGGAAGGTAAGATATACCTTAAGCATTAATAAGGGCAGTAAGTAAAAAGGGTATATTATACTGCCTTAGCGCTACTTAAAGTAAAGTAGCGGCGTAAATAAGTAAGCGTATAATATATTTAATATTATAGCGCGATATTATTTAAGGAGAAATATTAATATACGATTATAAGTATAATAAGATTAACTATACCGATTAACATTAAGCTTAAAGCGGTAAGCAAGGCGGCAATATTATATACCTTAGTATATAATAGCTTAAAGGGGTTATAGTATTATAAGCTATACTATAATAAGAGCTATAGTTATATTATAGCGGATAACTTAAAGTCGGGCTAATATATAGCTAGAGTTATATAAGACTTTACTTAAACATAGCTTAACCTTAACTTAAACTTAGCTTAACCTTAACTTAAACTTAACTTTAGTATAAGTTACTTAAGCTACCCTTATAAAATAAGAAGCTATATAGCTTAAGTAAAGATTTAACTTTTCCTCCTTAGGTTTAAATAAATAATTATTAAGCTATATACTACTAACCTAAGTATATATAGGCCTTTAATAATAATATAAGCTATTCTTATAGTACTATAATTAAAATTAAGTTTATTAGCTTAAGCGTCGTTATAAAAAGTAGTATAAGTTTATATAAAGGCTTAAACTTAAAGGTTTTAACTCTTATTAAAAGACTTAAGGCTATAAAGAATAACTACCTTATTTTTATAAAGCTTAAGCGCTTACTTATATCCTTTATATTAAAAGAATAAAGACTTAAAAAAGAGCGAGCTAAAAAAGTATTTATAAAATAGCTAGTCTTAGTAATAAAAGATATTAAATAATAAAGAAACCTAAGATAAAAATATAAGGATTATAAGCTTAAAGTAAAGAAGGTTATATATATAAAGGTAAGTAAATTATAGCGGGCTAAGGTTAAAAATATAAGGAAAAATAGTAAAAAAAGAAAAAAAGAAAAAAGAAAGAGTAAGTAGTAAAGAAAATTTAAATAAGTATACTATAAGGCTAAAAAGGCCTTATTACTTAAGGTAAACAGCGGTATATTATTATTAAAAGAACTAATTACCTTAAGCATAGTAAGTTATAGTTTTTCATAACTTATAGTAGCTTTTAAGTCTTATACTTAAGCTTAACTACTTGCTTTTCTTAGTTAAAGAGTTTTATATTAAGTTATTAAGGCCGCGTATTATACTTTTATTTAAACTACTTAAATAGCTAACTTTATTATGCTTTTTTAAAGACTTTTACGATTTTTAATAAAAAGACTACTTTTTCGTTTGCTTATAAGTTATAGCTACTTAGCTAGCCCCTTTAAGGTATAAGAAACTTCTTTTTTAGTTTTCCGCTGCTTTTCTTTATTATATAGCTTTATAAGATTTATTTAATTTTTTACTTATTTAAGTAAGGTATTCTTTTATTTTAAACTAGCTTTAAGCATATAGTTAACCTATTTACTAAGTGTAGTTATATTATCAAAACGACTAAATAAATATTAAAAGACCTTTTTATATCTAACTTATATATAAGCTATCTTACCTTAGTAGTAACTTTAAATAGTTTAGTGCGTCTTTTTTAAAGTTTCGCTAGTTTACTATCTATAATATAATAACTCTTATTAAGCTATAGCTAAACTTAATCGCTAGGCTTAAATTTTAATAAGCGGTATTTCTTATTATATTTATCTTTTATAGCGGCTTAGATATAAGTAATAGCTAACTTAGCTTATTTTTATAAGACCTCTTAGTTCCGTAGATATAAGTAGTTATTATGGAACTTAAGCCTGTTATTTACTTTTATTTTTATAATAAGCTTGCTAAAAGCTATTTAAATTAATAAAAAGAAGGAATTATTAAGGCTAAACTAAAGGGCTATTAGCGTATTAGTTTAGTATAGGTCTAGGAAATCGGCGGTAAAAAATTATAGCGCAATTTTTATAGTTTAATTTCGCTTTTTTAATAAGCTATTAATTAAAGTGTACTAAGCGGTAAATATAAAAAGCTTTAATCTAAAAGCTTATTATAAAGTCCGCTAAAATACTAAAGTAAACTTTATATCTTAGTTAAAGATTATTCCCTTTAAAATCCCTTTATTAGCATAAAGTAGCTTAATATATAACGCTTATACTTAGTTTTTCGCTATAAACTAGTTATTACTTAAAATAAAGAAATATATCTTTAAGAATTTATTAGTTATAGTTAGTAAGGTATTAAAAAGGTTCTTTATAAGATCTTTTTATAAGGATTATTTAGCTTAAACTACGAAAAGCTTAGTAATAAAGTTTATTGCTATTATATAGTATAAAACTAGTAGGCTTTAAATTAAGATAAGCTACCTTAATATCCTACTTTATTTAGTTTAGTTATAGTAGTAAGCGTAAGAGCTATTTATAACTTTATTTATATATTTTCTAAGCTATAAGATTAAAAAGCTCCTAAATAAATCTTACTATATATAGGTGCGGTTAGTATAAAAATATTTAATATAAGCGTCTTTAATAATTTCCTTAGTATAAGTTTTAAGGATATATAGTCTTTAGTATTTATTATTCTCTATAAAGTATAGTAACTTTTATAACTAAAAGAATAAGAGTTTAAAGATACTATCTTTAGCGCTAAGCTATATAATAATCTTTACTTACTATATATCCTCCGTATATCTATTTATTATTTTTTAGTAAAGCAGTAATTAAATTAATACTTTTATATTAACGAACACATAGTTTATTATCTTATCGTTTTAAAAACGTTTTAATTCCCCTTTTTAGTTTAAGGATATTAGTTTATTATCTTAGTATAGTAAATATAAAAAAGCGTTTTATATAACATATTTAATGCTTAAGATATAGTATACCTTAAGCGGGAATTAGCTTAAGTATTAAAAGGTAAGGACTACCTTATTATTAGATTTTATACTAATAAAAATCAAGGATTTTTAATATATAATTTTATAAGACTAATATAGTTAGTAAAAATAACTACTTATAGCGTTTTTATTAATAGTCTTATAGTACGTAGCTTATAGACTACTTATACTAAACTAGCTACTTTAAGCTTTATAAGCTAATATTAAGGTTCTTTACTTTAAAAAGCGCGGCTTAAGTAAATAATAAGCTAAACCTTAGTCCGTGCTAATATAGTCTTTTTATCTTTTTTTTTGCCTTTCTTTAAGTAAAAAGCTATAGCCGCTACTTTATATGCTTAAGATATATCGATTAAGATAAATAGTTATTAAGTAGGGTTAAAGTAGTAAATCGTTTTAAGCTTAGTAAGTTTCTTAGTTAAATTCGTTTTTTTCTTTTAAAGTAAGCTAAAAAGCGGCTTTTACGGTATATTATACTTATTATTAGCCTCTTAAAAAGACTCCTTTTTCTTATTTTACTTAAAGTAGCTTTATCTTCTATCTTTATAAGACGTTAACTTCCTTAATAAAATATAAGACTATATAGCGTAGCTACTTAATAAAAGCGATTTATTTCTTAAGCTATTAAAGGTTCTTTAAAAATATAATATCTTTTAAAGCTTATACGCGTTCGTTTATATTTATTAAGCTTATAGCGTTTACCTTAAATCGTAGGAGTTATATAAATAAGTACGCTAAAAAGGACTTTAGTCCGGATAAGGTAATATTATAATTATAAAAAGCGCGGAATATTGCCTTTAAGTATTAAAAGTATTTTTCGACCGTATTAAAGTAAATAATAATATTATTAATATAAGCTACTACGTATTCTTAGTATTTATAAAAAACGTTATCTATAAACCTTTAAACGTATACTAAGGAGTTCTTAAAGCCTATAAGTATTATTAACGATCCTTTTAATCCGTAATAGCTTATAATTATAAACCTTTCTTAGTAGTCTTAATAAACTAAGAACTAGTTAAAGAATAACTATATATTTACTATATTAATAAATTTCTTTCTATAAAAGCGTTTTATTATATTCCTTTAAAGCGGTATTAAGTAAGCGTTTAAGGTAATAATAGTATTAATCCCTTATAAGTTTA
This sequence comes from Ophiocordyceps robertsii, assembly GCA_027405785.1. Lineage (NCBI taxonomy): Eukaryota > Fungi > Ascomycota > Sordariomycetes > Hypocreales > Ophiocordycipitaceae > Ophiocordyceps > Ophiocordyceps robertsii. The sequence continues at coordinate 5,713 of JAPEBW010002047.1, forward strand.
TAACTACTTATCTTTTTTTTTTTTTACTATCTTTTATACTTTAAATACTAGCGCCGCGAATAAAGTTAGCTTATAAACCCGTTTTAATTATCTTTACTTAGTTAGCTAGCCGAATATTATATCTACTACCTTCTTATTCTTATTACTTAATAAATATAATCTTAATATAACTTATTAGTATTACTATCCTTTTACTAAGGGGATATATATATATTTAGACTTCTCTATATATATAACTCCCTTATCTTTTAAAAAGCTAGGAAATATTTAAAGGATATTTTAAACCCTTAATACGTATTTTAAGTTCTTAGCGTAGATCTAAACGCTTTTATTAATAATAAGTATAAGTTAGTTTTTAATTCGGCCGCTTTTAAGCTTATAGTATACTATAAAATCTTTTTATAAGAAGTTTTTAGTTAGGTTTTTTCTTTTAGGTTTTTTAAAAAGACTTCCGCTAAAGAATTATAATATTAACCTCCTTATATAGCTAAAACTACTTATTAAGGTTTATAATTATCCTTACCTTTTAGCTTTAATAAAGTATTAGTAGTTTCTTAAAGTAGTTTATCGCTATAAAGCTTTTATAATCCTATATTATCGTCCGGGCGAGCTTAAAGCCGTTAAAGAAGAATATTATATTACGCTTTAATAGTAGTGCTTAAACCTATATAAATAAAGCGTAGCTAGAATTAGCTAAAATTATTATAGTAACTAAGTAAATTACCTATTTTTATATCGCTAGTCTTAGCTAAACTATCGTAACATTAGCTTTAATCTTTTTATAAGCCTTAATTTATAAGATAAATATAAATTTAATAACGTCTTTTTAATAAGGAATTAAAAAATCTAAGCTAAGTAATATATTAGCTGCTAACCCTTTTACTATTTAAGCGCTAACCTTTACCTTCGCGATTATAAGGCTACTATTTAGCCTTCTTAATATATATATAGTAGATTTTACGTATTTAATAGAAGCCGTTTTTCTTACTCCTTAAATAAATATTTATTAAGAGGAGTTTATACTTATATCTTAAAATATCTTAACTAAGTTAGCTTAAATAAAGCTTCGGTCTACCCTAGTATTTATATAAGCTTTAATACTTATACTAAGCCTTACCTTTTTATAAACTAAGAAGTATATATAAGTAAATTATAATAGCTTATTAAAGCTTAATAGTTAAATATTAAAGGAAGCCTTAACTATTAAAACGCTTTATAGCTTTTAGATAATTACTTATTATACTAAGCTACGTTTTTATATAGCAATATCTTAGCTAAGGTTAAGGGAGTTTTTATTTTTAATATATTAATAAAGTTTATTCTTTAAAGGGAATACTTCGCTATTCTATTTATATACTTTATCTGCCTTTTAAACTAAGTTTAATATAATATAGATTACGGTTTCTTTTAAGCTTTCGTTAGCGTTTATTTAAACTCCTTTTATATTATACTTTTCGTCTTTTAAATACTTATTAAATTTTATTATAGTTCCTTCCTTAATTATAAGGTATACTTAATTTTGTTTTAGTATCGGTAAGTATATAGTCTTTAAAGTCCTTTTTTCCTTAATTTAAAGGACCTTACTTATATACTTAGCTATTTAGTTAAGTTTCTTTATATACTTAGTAAATACTATAAGGCTTATAGTTTATCTGCCTTAGCTAAGCGGTTTAAAACTATAACTTATAGTCTTAGTAAACCCTTAATAGATAGTTAAGGCGTCTTAAACTATTCTTTAAGTTTATATAAAGTATGCTTAATTAAGCCTCGCTTTTTTAAAGGTTAAACCTATTTCTTTTATATTAATAAGAACTTTTAAGATCTTTAAGTATATTTAACTTATAGCTAAAGAAGAATTTTCTTATATCTATTAATCTATTTATTAATATTCCTATTTCTTATTTAGAGGTATAGGGACTTTTATAAATAAATATCCAGCTTTTAATAGAATATTATCATTAAGTAGTCTAGCTAATAAAGCGCGGCCTTAGCTTTATATTATAAGCGTAATATCTAAGACTTAAAGTCGGACTTCACTATTACGTTTTTAATAATAAAGTGCTTTTTATTAAGTGCTTATATTGCTATATTTAGGCGGATTCTAAACTATTTTTATAAGGTAAAGATTTATTAGCCTATTTTTATACTAAGCTTACTAAGTTCGTTTTATTATAATTTTAAAAGGTCTTTAAAATACTATTTTACTGCGCTTCCTTAAAGGAAAGAGGGTAATAAAATAGCTAGCTTATCTATATAAGCCTTACCTTTATTCGTGTTTTAGTAAGTAAAGTCAATAAAATAGTCTACTTTTTAAAATATACTAGCTTTATTATCTTTTTAGACTTTATTAAAAAATACTTTTAGCGGTCTTAATAAGTTAAATTTCCTTATATCCTTAGCTTATAGGTAAGGTTTTTCCTAAGGCTTAGTAAGCGCGTTTTTCTTCTTAATACTTAAGGAGATTAAGGAATTATTTATTTAATATTATTACTATTCTTATTAAGGGGATAAAGGCTATACTTAGTCTTAGTATTTATACGCTAAGTATAAATAGGTTTAGCCTACTAAGGGTATCGCTTACTACGTCTTTATTACTTATTATACAGGTCTTAGTCTTAATACTCTCGCTAAGTACTTAACTTTTTATTTTATACGCGTCTTAAAATTTAATACGCTATAAAGCCTTAAGTATAAAAAGCCTATTTTTATTAATAAAATGTTTTAAAAACGCTTAAATTAGCTCGGCTATAGCGGATAAGGCTAAGTAGTAATACTAAACTAGGAAACTATTAAGTATTCTTTAAGGTAGATTTTTAATTAAAGCTTATAAACTAAACTTTATTAATAATATATAATCAAAGTATTTGCTAAGCTTATCGTCTTAAAAGAAAAGTAGCTTTATTACTAGCTTAATCCGGAGGGTATTTAAGGGGTAAGGAGCTAAAAGGACTTAAAGTTAGCTTATTCTTACTTTTTTTAACTAAAAGATAATTAATCTATCTATATAATACTAAATTTAGTTTACTTAGTTATATAGGTTTTACTATTTTATAGTTTATTCTTTATTAGTATTTTAAAAGTAAGTTACCTTTTAAAAAGCGGTAGTCTTAGCTTCGTTAAGCAGGACTTATTTTTTATCTTATTTAGCTTTATAAGCTATTATAGTATAATACCTTAAAAAAAGGTAAAGGAGATTATTAAACTAGTATACTTAATAAGCCGCGGCCTTTTTTACTTTTATAACTTACTTATTTTAAAGTTTAGTTATAAGCGTATTAAGAAAAAGATATTTATTATTAAAGTTAAACTTAAAGACTAATAAGAGCTTCTTATTAAAGAAAATATTATTTAGTATTTAACTCCTTATAAAATTAGGAATTTATCGTATAATATAGTTACTTTTCGCTTAGCGTATATTTAAGGGACTTTTATTAAAATAAGAAAGAATTACTACTATTTACTACGCTTTATAATATAAGGATAAGAGGATTAAGCGTAGACTAATTACTATTAATTTAAGCCGGTACTAAAAATTAATTACTATTAGTTAAAGCCGGTATTATAAACTAATTACTATAAGTTAAGCTAATATAATAAACTAAGTACTATATATAAATATATATAAAGGTTTATAAATAGTAAAAAGCTTACTTTTTCTTTAAAGTATAGCTAGCTACTTTATACTTAATATTTTTAGCTAATTTTAAGGATTTTTAACTATATTATCTTACTATTTATTATTAGTATATAAATAAACTATAAATATCCTTATAAAATTGCTTAATAAACTAAGTATAAGCTTAATTTAAAATACTATAAACTATAATTAAGAAAATCTCTTAAATATCCTTAAATATCCCTTAAAAATCGTAATAAAGTGAATCTTATATCTTTTAAGGTGCTTCTTTAGTTAGAAATCAGCCGAACTATAGTAAAGATATCTTATATAAATCCTTAAATATCTCTTAATAATATTAGCGAAATCCGTTTAGTAGTTTCTATTATATTTGTTATAGTTATAAACGTTGTAAACTATAGTTAAATAGGCTCTTAAGTATTTTTAGTTATATATTAAAAACCCTAGTGGGGTTTAATTAATAGTATACGTTATGTCTTTTTAGGCGAGCTTTTATAGCGCGTGCTTTAAGCGTTCCTGCTATAAGGTTTTATAAGGCTCCTTAAAAGTAAAGTAAGAAGTCTAAGCATAGCCGTTTAAATTCCGTAATAAAGGCTTTAAGAAGCTAATAAGTTTATAAAATAAAAAAGGATAATAAAAATAATATAACTAAATATAGAGCCCGCTTTATAGTATAAGGCTATAAGTAAATTTATAGCTTAAATTATATTAAAATCTTTTTTACTAGTACTAGACCTAAGTTTACTAAACTTTTATTAATACTAGCTATAACTAATAATACGTAAATACTATAATATAATATAAAAAATGTATTTACATATATAAATATAATTATAGAAATATATATAAATATACTATATGGTTATAAAAACTATATAATAAATAAAGACCTGAGGTATAAAAATAAAAAGCAGTATTATAAAAATATTAAGCTAGTTATAAAATTAAAGAAAAGGTTTATATAGTCTTAAACAATGTTTAATACTTTAGTATAATTTATTATTAAGACTTAAAGCAAGTAAGGATTTTCTTACTTACTTAAAAACAAAGAGGTATTTATAAAGAAAAAGCTATATATAGCTATATTAGTTTATATAAACGATCTTTTGTTCTTTAAGCCTATAAAGAATTCTATAACTTATATAATAAATATAATAAGCAAGGTCTTTAAGATTTAATCTTTAAGTAAAGTAAAAGACTTCTTAAGTATAACTATAACTATAAATAAAGCGAAAACGAATATATATATATCCTAAGAAAAACATTCCCTTAATAGGATAAAGGAATTTAATAAATAAAATATAAGAACCTTTAAAACCCCTGCTATAAAAGGAGTTAAATAAAGTAAAATAGAAGACTATATAGTTATAAAACAAGATATTCTATTATATTAAATATAAATAAGCTTACTATTGTTTCTATTGTTATTTTCAAGGCTTAATATACTATCCGCAGTAATAATATATAGTAAGTTTGCCTTTTATCTAAATATTCCGCATTTTAAGGCACTAAATTCAATCTAGAAATACCTTACTTAATATTCTAGCTTAGGTAAATATTATAACTATAATATAGCATTAAATATGCTATTTTTTAAAGCCTATAATAATGCTAATTATTAAAGCCTATAATAATACTAATTAAGCTAGCGATCTTATATACTATAAGTTAGTCTTTAAATACTGTTTCCTTATTAATAATAACCTTATAAGCTAGGTATAACGGAAACCCTATTCCGTTAGTAATCTTAAGTACTAGAAGTACTAATATTTAGTAGAGTATATACCGCTAAATATATAGGAGTAATTAGTAAAGTAGATACCGCTAGTTACGAGTTATAACTATTAAAGTAAATACCGGTAGTTATAAGGAAAGACGATATAGCCTAACGGTTAGAGACGGCTAGTATTAGCTATAAGCGGTATAGGTTAGATACGCCTATATTCGGCTTAGGTTAGCTTCGGCTAGCAACGGGATTCGTATCGACTAATATCTTATATAAAGTTAAGGTAAGAGGCCTTTTTTTTATATAATCGACCGATGCCTTATATAAAGCTATAGTAAGAGGCCTCCCTTTAAAAGAGGATAGAATCTCGTAAAAGGTTTTAAGATAAGGATATTTAGTCTTATAAGCTAGTTATAAGTAATAAAGTATATATTACTTATAACTAGTAATAAAGATAGTATAAGCTATTTTTATTAGCTTAAAAAGTAGTTTAATAACCTTATAAGTTATACGGGGTATAAGTTATAGCTTAATATATAAAAGTATATAAAAGCATATAAAAGCATATAAAAAGGGAACTTTTTAGTAGCCTTAAAAAAGTATAAAAGGAGGTCTTCGCTCCTCTTTCCCTTAACTCCTTTCTTTTCTTTCTTTCTTTTTCTTTAGCTAGTTTTAACCTAAGAAATCCGCATAATAAGATACCCTTACCTTATTTAGTTTAGTAGTCTGCACTAAGTCTTCTTTATCCCTTTTAGTAAGTAAATTTAAATTAAATAAACTATATAAAGCTACTTAGCATACGAGAAACGCTAAGGGTTCCGTAATATAAAACTAGCTTATAAAAGTCTTTATAATTAAATAGCCCCGATAAAGATTACTTAGTATTTTATACTTAGTAAGTTCTTTAAGTTATTTAATAAAGAAAAAGTATTTATTATAATTACGTCTATTTAATTATAGTAAATAGAAAAAGGATATCTACTTCTACGATACTATAGCTAACTAGTTAGCCGCAAGCTAGTTTAAGGCAGTTAGAACTTTCTTATCCCCCTATAAGTTTTATAAATAGTAGTTCTATTTTAAAGATTAAAGCTCCTAAACCTTATACTAAAGAATTAGCTAAGCTATAAAAGTTTATTACCTCTCTTAAAGCTTATTTTTAGTTTTATCCTACTACGATAAATTTAGAAGTAATAAAGGTTATATTTATATCTAGTTGCCTATAAGGCTTAGCCGCAATATAGTTCGAACCGATTCTTAGGGACTATATAGATAATAGTCCTAAAGATAGGAATTTCGAGACGAGGAATATTTTTAAGAATTTCGATAACTTCGAAGAAGCTTTACGAAAAACGCTCGGAATTATAAATAAGCAACGATTAGCAAAGCATAAATTTAAAAGCCTTAAGTAGGTTACGTCTTTATCGGCTTACGTAACTCGATTCCGATAGATAACCTTTAAGCTAAAATAGGAAGACGATGCCCTTATAGCTACGTTTTATAAAGGACTAAAAGAAGAAGTTAAAGACGAAATTTACCGCTTAGATAGGCTAGAGACGCTATTAAACTATATTAGTCTAGCGGTCCGGATAGATAATAAGCAATACGAACGCCGGCAATAGAGAAAATACCGTTTAACTCCCGGCGGGGTTATTAAGAAAAATAATAAGAAGCAAAAGCAAGACTTAAGTTACGACGTAATAAACCTAAATACCCTTAAAGCGAGCCCGCTAAAGCCCGCTAAAAAAGCTATTCGATGCTTTAATTATGTAAAGGAAGGCTATATTGTAAGAGATTGCATTTAAAAGAGGAATTTCTTTAAGGGAAGGAATATGCTTATTTATAAGAATAATACCCTCTTAGCTTATAATCCGCGATATACTTTACTACTACTTTCGACTAAGGATATAGAAAAAGTTAACGCAAAGCTTATTATACGAACCCTTAGTCCGTTTAAGACTAGTTCGCCTATATAGGGTCTTTATAAAAAAGAACTTAAAATTAAAATAAAAGCTAAAAGCTTAGACGATTAGTAGAGAAATGCTTTTAAGACTAAGGATAATTATTAGCTTAAAACTTCCTTATAGACTATTAATAAAGACGACGAAAACGCTCTTTATTTAAATACGAACGTTATGCCTTTAAATACGAAAGAAAGCTATAATCCTAAAGACCTTAAATTATAAGAAATAAATAAAGAGCCCTCTTTTAAAAAAAAAGATAATAACAGGCCTTACACTCCTTTTATAGAATATCTTAATACGATAATTACTATCGAGGATAGGGCATATAAGTAGCTTTCCTAGACTAAATACTATAATAATAATTGCCCTATATACCTTTCGGATAAGTAAGGAAGCGGCTAGTTTCTTAAACTAAGGAAGACTTATAATAAACCCGCTATAACGACTAAGGAACTTACTATTAATACTAAGGTTTTTATAGAAAACCTTAAGGAGGATATCAAAGCCGATAAAGTAGAACTTTTATAAGAAAACATCGATAACTAGATTAAAATCAAACAACTTTTACTTTTAAAGCAGTATAACGAAACGACTATCGAAAACCTTTAAGACGGTAACTTAGCTTTAACGAATAAGATAATTAAGCTAAAGGAAGATTATATATCTCTTTCTACGTATGTTAATAATTTAATTAAAGATAAAGACGATCTTAAGAAAAAGAACAACGAGCTAGCCGATAAGCTTAAAGAAGATATAGAATTCCTTAACTTAGCTATTAAAGATACGTCTAGACGATATAGTAAGTATTTCGAGACTAATTATAATCTTCGTAATAAGAATTATAATTTAGAAATGCTACTATAAGCAAAAGAATTCTTAAATAAAATGCTTAAGAATCAGCTAAAAGCTAAGCAAGAGGAGCTTAACGACTAAAAACGATAAAGAGAAATTAATTATATTAAAGGTGTTAATATTATTAGTAAAGCAGTTAAGAACTATAAAGCTAGTAAGAATCTAGTTTTTAAAGCTTATAAGGAGCTTAGTTACTTAAATAGACTAGTTCTATAAAAAGAATTAAGATCTACCGAGAGGTTAGTAGATAAAGTAAAAAACTAACGAGCTTAAGAATAATAAGGCTATTTCTTAGTAAATAGAACTTACTTACGTTAAATAATAATTCTCGAAGTATAAAAATAACCTTTTTATTAATATTAAGAGGACATCGCCTTAACGTATTAGTAGATTGCGGTGCGATAAGTAGCTATATTTCCCTTATAACGGTAAATCGTCTAAAATTACGTTGTAAAAGAAATAACGAGCCTTATATACTTCTTTTAGTAAAAGGATTACCCTTTAAGTATAATAACGGTAAGATTATACTAAAGACTAATCCTCTTAAGTATATAATCGGGATTTATAACTTTAAAGATTCCTTCGACGTCTTAGCTATTAGCTATAGTGTTATATTAAGACTACTCTTTTTATAGAAATATAATCCTATAATAGATTAAGATAAAGGCCTTTTAAGGTTTAAAGACGATACCTTAAATATCCCGCTTTATAGTCTAATAAAGGACAAACCTAGAACGAAACCCTTAAATAATTTAAATATAGCAATACCTAACGACAACTATATAAGGAATAGCAATATCAAGGATAATAAAGCTTCTTATATAGATATAAATATCGCATTAATAAATATCGTAACGAAAAACGATAAGACGACTAGTACGGCTAAAGATAATACGACTACGACTAGTATAATGCAAGCGAAAACAACGCCGAACCTTAATAAAGAAACTAAAAGCCTTAAAGATAATTATAAAGCTACTTATAATTTATTAAGAGAAAATCTATTAAATACCTTAAAGGATATTAAGCAGTAATACCTTAAGTAAAAAGATAAGATTAAGAAGAAACGGAATAAGAGAAAGATTAAGAATAAGATACGTAAGATTAGCTTATAGTGTTTGGAGGGTACTATTAATTTAAAGCACCCCGAAGAGCGAATGTAGTATACGAGATATTTAAAAGGTACTATTAATTTAAAATACTCTAAGGATTGTTATCTAAAAATACCTAGAAATATACTAAAGAGATATTTCGATATATTTACGCCGCCACCTAAAGATAGACTACTACTATGCGGTAGTTAGGATTACGAAATTAAGTTAAAAAAAGGATTTAAGCCTAGATTCCGTAAGATATATTACTTAGATAAGAAGTATTTAAAGTTATTAAAAGAATATATCGACGAAAACCTATAAAAAGGTTATATTAAAGAGTCTAAATTAAAGTATAGAGCTCCTATATTATTTACTTAAAAGAATAGTAAAGATAAAGAAAAAACTCGACTTTATATTGATTTTAGAGAAATAAATAACAATACGATAAAAGACCGGACTCCGTTACCTCTTATAAGCGAAATAAGAAAAAGATTAGCTAATAAGCAGTAGTATACTAAGGTTAACCTAAAATCTGCTTATAGCTAAATACGTATTAAAGAAGGAGACGAATTTAAAATAGCCTTCGGAACGCGATATAGACTTTATGAATTTTTAGTTCTGCTTTTAGGATTAACTAATATACTAGCAACCTTTTAGAAGAGGATTAATAGTATATTAAATCCTTATTTAGACCGTTTTTACACGGCTTATTTAGATAATATTATTATTTACTTAGACACGCTAAAGCAATACTATAAAGAAGTCGATATAGTACTAAAAGCATTAAGAAAAGCTAGCTTATATATCTTACTAAAGAAATGCAGCTTTTATATATAAGAAGTGGAATTCTTAAGGCATATAATTACTCCTTTTTATATAAGGATAGACTTATAGAAGATTTCTATAATTAAAGATTAGCTAATTCCTACGAATATTAAGGAAATC
>JAPEBW010002048.1:0-15903 GCA_027405785.1 Ophiocordyceps robertsii
CTTTTTAAGGTACTATACCGCGATAGCTTATAGAGCTAAATAGGACGTAAAATAAGTCCCGCTTAGCTAAGCTAAGACTATTACCCTTTAAGAGGCAATCTGCTTTTAAAATACTAATAAAAGATAGACTATAAAATAATAAAATCTATACGATTAAGTAAACTAAATTTAGTATTACTTAAACGGATTAATTATCCTTTAAATAAAAGAAGTAAAGATAAGCCGACCTTAAAACTATCTAGCTCCTTACTTACTAAATACCCTCCGGATCGAGCTTATAATAAAGTTACTCTTTCCTTAGGATAATAAGCTTAGCGGATATTTCTACTATATATTACTAATAAAGTTTAGCTTAAGGGCCTTAACCGGAAATCCGCCTTAAAGGATACTTAGTAGTTTCTTAGTTTAGTATTACTATTTAGCCTTATCCGCTATAGCCGCGCTAATTAAAGTATTTTCGGGACTCTCGATTAATAAAAACAAGCCTCTTACGCTAAGGGCCTTACGGCGCACCGGATTTTAAGACGCGTATAAAATAAAAGGTTAAGCACTTAGCGAGAGTATTAAAACTAAGACCTTAATAATAAGTAATAAGGACGTAGTAAGCAATACCTTTAGCGGGCTAAACTTATCTATACTAAGCGCGTAGATATTAAGACTAAGTATAGCCTTAAGCCCCTTAGTAAGAATAGTAGTAATATTAAACGAATAATTCCTTAATCTCCTTTAAGTACTAAGAAAAGAAGACGCGCTTACTAAGCCTTAGGAAAAACCTTAACTATAAGCTAAGGATATAAGGAGATTTAACCTATTAAGACCTTTAAAAGCATCCTTTAACGAAGTTTAAGAAGATAATAAGGCTAATATATTTTAAGGAGTAGACCGTTTTATTAACTTTATCCGCTAAAACGCTAGTAAAAGTAAGGCTTATGCGAACGAATTAGCTATTTAATTGCCCTCCTTCCTTTAAAGAAGTGCGGCGGAATAGTATTTCGGGGACCTCTTAAAACTATAATAAAAAGAACTTAGCGAGCTTAGTATCGGACTAGGCTAATAGATATCCGCCTTATAAAAACGGTTTAAAATCTACTTAAATATAGTAATATAAGCACTTAATAAAAAGCACTTTATTATTAAAAATATAGTAGTAAAATCCGACTTTAAGTCTTAGATATCGCGCTTATAACGTAAAGCTAAGGCCGCGCTTTACTAGCTAAACTACTTAATTATAGTAATCTACTAAAAGCTAGACGTTTACTTATAAGAATCCTTATAATACTTAGTAAAGAATAAGGATATTAATAGATAAATTAACGAATACGAGGAAATTCTTTTTTAGCTATAAGTTAAATATACTTAAGGATCTTAAAAGCACTTACTAGCGCGAAAGAAATAGGCTTAACCTATAAAAAGGCAAGGGCCGACTAGCTATACCTTATACGTACTTAAAGGATAGTCCGGGACGCCCTAGCTATTTATTAAAGGCTCGCTAGGACTAAGGGTTACGTTTTTAAACCGCTTAGTAAGGATAAATATACCTTAAGCCTTATAGCGCTTACTAAGTTAAGGAAGAAACCCGCTTAAATAGTTAAGAATATAAGTTAAGGTCCTTTAGCTTAAGAAAAAAAGAACTTTCGGGACTATATACTCGCTAATGCTAAAGCTAAAATAGGTATACCCCGCGACTAAAGAAGGAACTATAATAAAGACTAATAACTATCTAAAGGATAAAGAGTACGATATAAAAAAAGCTTAGTTAGATACTAACGAAAGCTTAAAAGAAACCGCAATTTATATTATAGCAGACTTAATATAGGAGGCCGATAAAGCGTGCGGATTTTATAGCAAAGCATTCCCCTTAAAGAATAAGCTTTATTAATATATCGAAGATAAATACCCCCTTAACTTTAGCTAAGACGTTACTATATAAAGATATAGCTTAGTATAGTAAGTAGTTATTCGGAAGCTATAAAGCGTTTAGATAGTTAAGGCTTCCCTTAATATCTAGCTATTAAACCTTAATAAGCCGTTATGATTTACCTATATACGCTTACTAGTCTATAGAAAAAAAAGGCCTAGGATAAGTATTAAAGCCTATATAGATATTAAGGCAGACTAAAGCCTTATTTAAGCCGACTTAGTAAAGACCTTTTAAGACGTAACTATAAACTCCTTTTAACGAATTCCTATTTAAGGAGTAGGAAAAATAGCTACCGTTAAATAAGCGGAATTTACTGCTTATATACTAAGAAGGCTAAACGGCAGCCTCGCGGTTATAAAAGTAAGGATTAGCGCTTAGATAGTAAAACGCTTAGCGGCTAATATATTGCTTAGCTAAGACTTTTTAGTTCCTTACTTAAAGGACCTTATTAACTCTACGTTAGTCTTACGGATCGGGGCTTATAAAGGGATTAAAGCTAAAGTTAAGATAGTCCGGCTAGGACTAGCGATATATAAACGGGTAATCTACTTAGTTATTATAACGATTTTAGCTAGTTCTAGCTACGCCCTACCCGTATAGGTCCGGGCGCCGCTATTAAGGCGTAATATATTATTTTTCCCCGATAACCTTAAGCTCGCCCGGACAATAATATAAAATTATACGAGCTTTATAGCGATAAACTATTTTAAGGAACTACTAGTACTCCGCTAAGGCTAAAAGGTAAGGATAATTATAAACCTCGATAAGTAGTTTTAGCTATATAAGGAGGTCGATACTATTACTTCTTTAGCGGAAGCCCTTATAAAAAATTTAAATAAAATAGACCCCGCTAAAGACTTCTTATAAAAGGATCTTACTATAAACTATAAACTTAAAATCGGCCGAACTAAGGACCTGCCCGAACTTACTACTAATAAGGGCGTTTAAATCTATGCTAAAGACTTAAAATACGCATTAAAAGTTTAAAATATCCTTTAATCGTTTCCCCGCTTTTAAAAGGATAAGGGAGTAGTATATATAGATAAATCCGAATATATACGCATTCTTTTAGTAAAAGGATAGCAATACTAATAAGTCGTATTAAGATTATACCTATTAAGCGATAAAGATAAGAAGGTAGTAGATATAATATTTAGCTAGCTAACCGTATAAGGCTAATTAAAATAAGTTTACGGGCTAACCCTATTCGCGGCGCTAGTATTTATAGTATAAAAGATAGTAAACGGAAAAGAGAAGGGATAAGTAGTTATAGACTTATAAGGGATTAACGCTATTACTACCTTAAACGTATACTTAATACCCCTTTAAAGCGATATAATTAAACGCCTTTAAGGAAAGAAGTTTATTAATATAGTAAACGCATAATCGTTTTTTTACTAGTTCTTAGTTTATTAAGACTACTAAGAAAGGTTTATAATTATAAGCTATTGCGGGCTAAAAAGATTATTAGTAATACTTATAGGCTTTAAGAACTCCCCGGTATACGTTTAAAGGTTTATTAATAACGTCCTCCGTAAATACTAAGAATATATAGCGGCCTATATTAACGATATTATTATCTACTCCGATACGGCCGAAAAACACCTTTAATATTTAAAGGCCGTATTCCGCGCCTTTTACGACTATAATATTACCTTATTCGGACTAAAGTCCTTCTTAATATACCCGTTTATATAGCTCCTTAGATTTAAGGTAGACGCTATTAGCTTAATAAATATAGACAAACGTATATAAGCCTTAAAGGATATCGCGTTCTTAAAGAACCTTTAATAGCTTAAGAAATAGATCGGCCTTATTTAGTAGCTACGCTATATAGTCCCGTATTTCGCTAAGGAAGTCGACGTCTTATAAAAACGAAAGACGGAGCTACTTTAAGTAAGATAGGAAGAAGGAGTCCCCTTAAGGGGCTAAGGATAGGCTCAATACGCCGCGAAAGCCGCTTTTTAGCCTACTCCGGAAGAAGAAAAGGCCTTCGCAATTCTAACTAAGAAACTTACTAAGCTTTAGACGATTTATTACTTTAACCCCGCTTAATAACTATTTATCTAAATCGATATATCCTAAGAATACGGAGTAGCGGCTATAGCTTTTTACTTAAAAGAAGGCATAGAATAAGATAAAAAGACGCTACTAGCTTAGACTAAGGTCTAGCTTATCGTTTACTTAAGCCGCGCCTTTTAAAGCGGAGAACCCCGATACTAGCCTATAAAACTTAAAGTAGCTAGTTTAATATAAGCAGTATATAAGCTACGTACTATAGTACTATTTATAAGAACGCTATAAGTAGTTATCTTTACTAACTATATAAGCACCTATAGAATTAAATACTAGAAATCCCTATTCTCTATTAGTATAAAATCTAATAATAAGCTAGTCTTTATATCTTAATACTTAAGCTAATTCCCGCTTAAGGTATACTATATTCTAAGCGTCGAAAACGTTGTATTAAACGCGCTTTTACGTTTGCCGTACTAAGACGATAAGCCGGTATCCTTAAACTAAAAAGGGGAATTAAAACGTATTTAAGAAGACGAGATAATAGACCGCGTATTCTTTTACGCGGAAGCATTAATCGAATTACCGCTTTACTAAAAAATAATCAACGGATATACAGAGGATATATAGTAAGCAAAAATCATAGCGTAACTTAGCGATAAGGACGGGGTCCCCGGAACCTTATTCCTTTAGTTATAAGGGTTGCTATACTTTATAGAGAATAACGGACGCTAAAGACTATATATCCTTAAGACTTACGCTAAGGAGATCGTTAAAGACGCTTATGCTAAATACTTTTATACCGGCCGTATATATATATAGTAAGACCTATCTAAAAGCTTCTTAATCTTATAGCTTAGTAGATATATAAATAAGGTTATAGATAGCTACGATACTTACTACTATAACTAAACTAACTAAGGTAAGACGCTAAGATAGCTTATCTTAATTTAAAGCCCGCCGGTTTTATACTATATAATAGCGATAGACTTTATTACTAAGCTCTTAGTAGTTTAAGCTAAATAATCCCCGTAAAAAGATCTTATAAAGAACTTTTTTAATACTTTACTAACTATAACCGATAAATTCTTAAAAATATATCTCTTTATCTTAAGCAATAATTAGTTTATAGCGAAAGACTAAGTATAAGCGTTATATACCGAACTACTCCGCGCTAACTAAGGGATTTTAAAGGGGATAATCTCTAACTAAGACGTAAAGTTTACCTTAGCATTTTAAAGGACTTTATAGTAAGCCTTCGGATCGAAGCTTTTTATATCTACCGCTTAGTACCCTTAAACTAACGGCTTATCGGAAAGGCAAAACTAAACTATAAAAATCGCGCTACGATTCTTTACCGCTAATTTCTTAAACTTATACTAGACCGATATGCTAATCGCCTTTTAGTTTAGCTTTAATAATTCCTTCTCTTTAGTAATTTATATAGCCCTTAATAAGCTTATTATAAGGATAAGAATAGATAATAGCCTCCGGTTTCTTAGTAACTACTTATACCTATAAAACCGAGAAGTCTTATAAAAAGAAGCTAAGTTAGCTATCGCTTATACTTAGGCCGCTATAAAGGATAAATATAATAAGAAATACCGCCCGCTAAAATTTAAGCCCGGCGATTAAGTTTAGCTATAGCTTAGTAAAGGCTACTATATCGCGGATAGCAAACTAATAAAGCTTTAAAAAAGACGCACTAAGCTATTTAAAGTAACCGCTAAAGTAAAATAGCTCGTATATTAGTTAAATATATTATTATTATTATTATTAAGTTTACGCTAAGGACTTAATCTAGGTTTTTAGAAATTCGATGTTTATAAACAAGAGGGAAAAACTAAAGTGCCCGGGGTAAAACCTCCCCTTATTCGTGCTTAGTCCGCCTTGCATAAGGTCTTATAACTTTACGTAAGGAAAAAGGGAGTGCGCTTTCCGCCGCGAGTATATCCCGCTCGCTAAGTAGTTCGACGCGGCTTAGTAAGGCCGGGGCCGCTACTAACCCGGGCGGCCCGCGGTCCGGAGCATCGCGCTCTAGGCCTAAGGTGTAGGCAGTAGACCCTCTCCTATCCCCCTTATCTACCTTCTTAATGCGGGGGCGGGAGGGGTAAGCGGGATTTCGACCCGCGCCCCTCCCGCGGGTAGCGCGACTTTTAAAGAGTAGGCCCGTAGTAGTCCCCGCTAATAGGAATTCGGCGCCCCGCCGTGCGCGTATATTCTTAATCGGGACCGTTGTTTGTTCGCGCCGCTTAGTTATTAATCCCGCGCTTAGCTTCGGAGATAAAGCTTCCTACTTACCGCGCGCGTGCGCTCGCACTTCTTCTCCTTTTTCTTAAAACGCGTTTATCTTTCTTATAAGCTTATTATATACTTACCGCCCCGCCTTATTCGCGTGCCCGCCGTTCCTCCGTCGTCGCACTCGTTATCTTTATCGTTACTATACCGAAGAAGAAGGTTACTTTTTTTAACCTTAATACGGGTCTACTCCTTAAACTACCGGGTAAAGATACTAAGGATAAAGAGGCCCGGGCCCGCTATAGCACCGAGCGTGAAATTCCTTATTATATATATATAGGTTATCTATCGAGCGACGATACGCTTATAGTTTTCCGGGGCTATTAAAACTAAGCCTATATATATCCGAGTTATGTCCGCCGTATAGGCGCGTATAGTACGCGTGGCTAATCCTCTCTTAGCTATCTTTACGAAAGCGTATATTGCGTGCTCCTCGGGCAACCGATCTTATTTCCGGGTAAGTAGTCTCGCGTCGCACCCGCCTATATACTTTAGCTAATCCCTTTTATAGCTTACCGCTATAGGCGAGGATACGGCCTGTAAGCTTTACGCTGCTTAAAAGGAGTTATATAAATCCGGCCGGCCTATTAAGCGCTCTATATATATAAAGCTCGCCTCCGCGGCGATAAAGCTTCGGTAGCGTGCCGGCTTTACTATAGCACGGGCGCTCGCGTCTAGTGCTCCCCCCGGTCCTGCCTCCCTTAACGAAAACGTTAAGCTGCTCGCCTTTACCCTCGGCCGCTTCGTTAACGACGCGCGCGCGGCCCGTAAAGCTAACGCTAAGCTCGCTAATAAGGTTAACGGCACTATTATAGTTATCTACTAGACCGTTTACGCTATAGCTCGGAACTTAGAAAGCATAAAGAATACGCTATCTATAGTAGCCGACTACCTTAGCTTTAGCGGCTATAAGGGCCGAGATATCGCCCTTAAGGGTCTTTTGCTTAACCTAGACCTTACGCGTGCTTATACCGCCCTCGCACCGCTTAAGCCCCCGCTACTTAAGGTTCCCGTTATCTTAAAGGACTTTAAGGCCGAAGCTAAGGCTAAGAAGAAGGCTTAAGCTAAGGCTCTTGCTAAGGCCTATGCTTAGGAGCGCGCCGCTCTCGCCCGGGAGCTTAAGTATAAGGGAGTGCTTAAAGGTAAGGGTAAGGGAAAGGCTATTAAGGCCGACGTCGCGTCTAACTTAAGGGAGCCCGAGCTTAATATCGGTAATAACGAGTCGGAGGAGGAGCTAGGCAAGGACGATAACGACGCTAACGAGGCCGAGACCGAGGTCCCCGAGGACGGGGATAGCCCCTTACCCGGTCCCGACGCGGTCCTTATCGTTTCCGACTATAAGAGCGGCGGTAATAGCGATAACGACGACGACCTAGCATTACTCCTCGCCTCGCCTACTCCTAGCCTATCCGTAGGCCGCGACGTTCCCCCGCTTACGCCGAAGCGGGCTTATAGCCTCTTTAAGAGTAGTGCCTCTAAGGCTAATAGCCCCGCGGTCTCCGCTTTAAAGCGTGCTCGCGCCGTTCGCGCTCTTAACCTAGCTAGTAAGGAGGGGGATACTAAGGACCTTAGCCTAAACCCTAAGTACCTTTAGTTTTTCGCCTATAGTAAGGCGGGGTCTCTTCCCCTTAATTTCCTTATAACGCTTAATTCCGCTTAGTCGACTAAGTATTATCTAAGTCGCCTTACCTAGCTCGGCCTCGTGCCGCCTTCGACGCTAATAGCGGGAACCTCGTAGGCCTTAAAGTAGACGCCTTAGCGGGCTACTAGCAGGGCGGCTTTTTCTATATCTACTCCCGCCGCGACCTTAAGTCGTCGTAGGCGCGGGAGGGGGAGGGCACTAATTACTCCGACTCGTGCTCGTAGCTAGGCGGGGCGTTCCCGTAGCACTCCTTAGATAGGGAAGTCCGCTATTACTCTTAGTCGCACCCGGCGCGGCGCTAGGGACGATAATAATAAGCTCGGTTATTAGTTAGGGTAGAAGGGTAGTATTAAGGGGGGGGAGGAAACGGGAAGAGAAGCTAGCTAAAGCGCTAGCCCGGGGTAAGTCCGGCAATAGCCCTATAAGCTAAGTAAGGTCTTAGGAGGGGGAGGTTCCGGCGTTTTAGTGCTTTATAGCGTTTATTATATTAGTAGGTTATCCCTTTAAGGCGAGCTAGGGGGACGATCTAATTAATATATATCCCCTCTTAACTAAGGTATAGCCGGAGCCGCCGCGTATACCTTATCTTCCCCTTAGTATAATCGCATTACTAGATCGAATTATCGTAGGCGCCCTAGGCCTAAGAACTATCTTACTAGCGTGGCCGCCGTCTCCTATTTTTAAAGCTTCGCCCGCACCTCGCCCGCGTTGCGGAGTCGCTATAGCAGCGTCCCCCTTGCCTCGCTAGTTAGCTTATAGCTTATTATCGCGTAGTAAATAGTATCCTGCTATTGCCCGCAGTTATAAAGGGGCGATACTACTCCGGGTACGTTGCGGCGGAATAGGAAATCTTTAAGGCTTATTACTTTAGTTCGTATCTAAGTAATCGTAGAGCTTAGGTACTTAAGCAACGCCTTATAACGGTTAAGCGCTACGGCCTTATCGAACCGGGGCGGTAGGTTAGCGGGGTAAAGCGTAGTCCGGCGCTATTTAATAGGTTCTTCCTTTAAGCTCTACCGTTTAGCCTATTCTTCGAAGAGGATTTCCTCTATCCTTTTCTTCTCTTAGAGCTCGCCGGACCCGACTTAAGACCGTACCCCCCTTAATACCTCCGCGAGCGGTGGTCTTAAGGGCATAGGCCGCCTTAATCGTCTTCTACGCTACCGGAGTAGTCTCGCTACCGATACGGACGCGCATTGGATTTAGTTTAGGATTCCGGAGTCTTTTAGTCTCTTAAGGGTATTGGCTATTCTTTAGTTTAGGTAAAGGTCGATTAGCAGGACCTAGGTTTCGGCTTTAAGCTAGTAGACTAAGGTGGCTTAGTAGGCTCTCGCGACTGTTTAGAGGTAGGCGGTTTAATCCCGTGCTAGTTTCGCGGCTATCCCGCGGGGTTTTCCGTCCGCCGGGGTTATCTCGTAAAACGTAACTATAGCGTATAATATAAGGGAACGGACGACTTTACTATAAACTTCCTAGGCCTTAGGTAGGGTATATCCCTATATAAACGCTGCGAGCCTTATAAGGGCTAAGTTCTGCCTTTTTAGCTTAGCGCGTAACTTATCGAGGTATGCTTTTTACTTAAGCTTACGGTCTACTTATATCCTTAAGAGCCTAGTATCCTAAACTAGCGCTACTATAGCGGCCCCGAGGCGGATAAAGGTCGTAATCGCCTTATATTTTCTCGTAAAGTAGATAAGCTTACTCTTTAAAGGTTTAAAGTTTACCGCGAACTCCTCTACCTATATAGCGCATACTTCTTAAGCCGCCTCGAGCCGCGCTATTATCGATCCCTCCTTAGGGCTAATGCTAAGGATATTTATATCGTCGGCGAAACCGATAATATAAACTCCTTTTAGCTTTTTTAATCTTTCGTAGAGGGGTGTTATATAGTAGAGGAATAGGATCGGGGAAAGCGGCAAGCCTTAAGGGACCCCGGTAGTAATTTAGACCGGTATAGCCTTTTTTCTATCGAAATAGAGGGTTAAGTAGCGTTTATTTATAAAGCTACGGGCTAGCCTTATAAACTATTCGGGGTAGCCTTAAAGGGTAAGTTCCCTTAAGAGTTTCTCGTAGTTAACTATATCGAAAGCCCCCTTAATATTAAGTTAGAGGAATAATACGATCCCTTTTTTAGCCTACGTTACGCGTACTAGTTCCGTTACCTAAAGTATTGCCGCCTTTATAGACCTCTCCTTTTTATTCTTAAACTATCCTTTAAGCAGGACCCCGTTCGCTTCCGCCGCGGTCGCGAGTCTCTAGGCTAAGATCCACTTTAGGATCTTACTTATTGTCGGTAAGAGGGAAATAGGTCTCTACCCCCCGGCAGTGCGGTATACCCCGGGTTTCTTCCTTAGTTTTCTTAGCACCACTACGTTCGCAGACCGGAACCGGGTCGGAAAGTGCGATATCTTTATATAGGCCGTAAAGATTGTCGCTAGCTAGGCTAAGAGCGCTAGGCCGTAGAGCTTAAGGAAGCTAAGGGGAACTCCGTCTAGGCCTACTGCTTTCTAACTTGCTATTTTGCTTATTGTCTAGGATATATCCGTAAGGTCGATACGCCGTTTTATAAAGAGTTCCCTCTTAGCCGCGCGCCGGGGAGGTCCTAAAAGCGTTACGGCTTTAGCTAAAAAGAATCGTTCCGCTAAGAGTTAGGCTTTCTCTTCGAAGTTAAGGGTTAGTTAATGTTCGTAGCCCCTGCCTATTAACGGTAGTAGGTGCGCTAGGTCCGGGGGTAGCCTACTACGTAGCCGCGCTTACCGTTTAACGTTTTATAGCTTAGTATTATTAGCGCTAATCTCTTTAAGGAAGTCTCTTTAGTGTTCTTATCTCGCGTTGCGTATAGCTCGCTTTTAGGCCGTAGCCGCTTCTTATAGCGCTTCTTAGTTTACCTAGGTCCTATATCCCTTATAGTATCTCTAGGCCCTTTTCGCAGCTTAGGTAGCCTAGGTCGCCTCCGGGGTAAACTATGCGTTGCCCCTCGGGATCGCCTACTTTTAGTGCGGGACTATCGCGCGGGCAATTTTATTAAGATCGTCGTATAAGCTATCTATTTCTATATTAATCTCCTATAAGCTGCGGAGCGTAGGCTATTATATCCTAAGCCGGGATAAGGTTTCCGCCTCAACCCTCTTTTTCTTAGCCTCCTTTTACCTTAGCGTAGCTAATACCTCCCTTAGCTTAAAACTTATCTCGAATAAGACTACTTGCGGGATATAGTTAGACCTTATAAGATCTAGGTCTAGGCCGATAAACTATATAGCCGTTTCCGTCGTGGCCTATGCGAGGTCGATCGTGCTATCTCTATATCTATAGAAGAAACGTGTATATTCCCCTCTTAGCGTAGCTAGCTCGAGCCGGAGCCGCGCGGCCTCCTTAACGAACTGTTCTGCCCTATCGGAAGTCCGGTTATAAGCGTCTTAAAGCGGGTAATAGATATTAAAGTCCCCTACTAAGACTAGTAGGCCTTAGCTATTAACCTTACCTAAGGCCCTAGCTAGGCCCGTCCGAATTCCCTCCGGTAGCGAGTATAGGGACCTTAACTTTATACTATCGCTAAAGGTTATCTCCCCTTAGTCGCATCCGGTCCGAGGTATCTACGTCCCCGCGTCGTGCCTCTTATAAATATATATCGCGTTGCGGCCCTCCCCGTAAACTAGCCGGTACGGTGCGCCCCTTAAGGGCGGGGCCCTTAAGCCTTATATTTTCTCTATCTCTTAAAGCGCTATTATATCGTACTTAGCGCGGTGGCTAAGGGCTAGTCGTGCTAGCTCGTATCTCTTCTATATATTCTAATAGAGGATCTTTAATTTTATACGCAAGGGGTCGGGGTAAAGTTCGTCGTTTAGGATAAGGTAATAGCTTAAGTTAAGAGCAATGCGCTCCGTTGTCTTGCGTAGCGTTTAATATTACTTAGGTTAGTGCCTACTGCTTATGCCTTAGCCGGCGGGGCCAACGGCGTCTATCCGTCCTTCCTCGGCCGCTTAAGGCGTTTCCGCGCTTATAACGAAGTAAGCCCTTAATCCTCTACGGAGGGGAGGGGGATTTAAGGGTCCGGTTAGCCGTAGGTACTAGCGAAGCGTTATAGGCGGTTTAAGTAGTAGTCCCTTACCTTATCCTAGGCTTTTACCGCTATAAAGTAAGTGCGGGACTACGCCGGGTGCTGCCCGCTATAGGATATATAGTTATAAGGGATTTCGCCCTTCTTTATATAGTACTTATCCTCGCCTCTTATATATAAGGTCCCCCCGTAGTAAGCGTAGAGCTATATTAAAGTATAACGTTTAGCGATATACCTATATTTATAGTAGTTATAATATTAAGTAGGTTTAACCGATTTATCGTATAGCTTATATTAAAATATTTAAGCCTTAAGGAATAGGCCTATATCGTATAGCTTATTAGCCTCCGCTAAGCTGCTTACGCTAATAATAAAGGTTATAGCCGTTAAGGACTTAGTCCGGGGGCGTATTGCTCGCGCCCGTATAACTTTTACTTTATTAATATTAGCGATCTCCTTAATTAAGAGTGCCCTATCCGTCCCGAAGACCCCTATAAGGATATTCTTCGCAATTACTATATAGGCCCTACGCGCTATCGCCGCCTCCGGTCTAAAGACGCTCCTTACTTAGTCTTAGTTTTGCTAGTAAGGTCGTGCCGCCGTATTAAACGTTACCGCGATATCCCCGCTCGGGAGGCGTCTCGCTACTATAGCGGAAGAGATATTAAGCGCTGCGTTAATTGCTTTTACCGTATCCTTCGGCTTACGGTTTAGGATATCCGGCGTCGCTCTTATTAAGACTACTACTAGCTCGCGTTCGTACCGGGGCGGGACCGGCTTTATCTTTACGTCGTATCGTGCCGGCCCTCCGAGGCCTACTACTACTATTACCTAAGTTATTTTAGGTCCTCCCCCCGGGCCCTAAGCTCGGCCTTATCTTAGTTCCTCGTAAATAGCTTCCTTTATCGCGCTTTAGATAGCCTTACGGAGCCCGGGGTCGGCCTGCACTATAGTCGGCGCGCTCTTAGCGCGCTCCTTAAAGCGGAGGAGGGTTTCGACCACTACCTATACCTAGTCGAACTATGCGTGCGGGACTATGCCCGCGATTTCGTTATAGGCCTTCTTTTCGTCGGTATTGCGTGTAGCCTAGCCGGGCTACGCGCCGTCGTCTTATCTAGGTATATTCGGCTCTTTATCTAGGTGCGTGAAGCTTAGGGGCGTTTCGTCGCGCTAAGCGCTGCGGTCGATGCCGGTGCGAGGCGGACTACCCCCTCGCCCCCGCATCCCCCGGCCACGCTGCGATATCGTCCCGAGGGGGGGTAACCGATACCGCTAAATTAATTCTTATTATTAGTAAGAGTTTTAAACGCGATGCGCACCCGCTACGGGTAAGTGTTTAGTTCGCGAAGAGTTTTTTTTTTTAAATAGCTTATATATTAGTTAAATATAAAAGGGTCCTTTAATATTTATTTAGTTATTTTAATAGTATAACTACGCTTAGCAAACAAGCTAGCTATATACTTAAGACTAGTTTAAAACGAAAGGATACCTTATTTAAATAAGTAAAAAGTAAAATAAATCCTATAAAGCCGTATAATAAAAAAAGGCGGCGGAAAGCTAAGGAAGGAGTTCTTTATAGCTTAAAAAGGCTAGCTAAGTAGCTATAACTTATAAGTAAACGAAAAAGCGGTCTTCTCGCTAAAATTTATAAAAACCTTTAAAAAAGTATAAAAGGAGTTAGCTACTTAAGTAGTTTAGATAAGAGTATAACGCGCGGCCTTTATAACTTAATATAAAACTCTTTAACTAAGAGAATTAAGCGGTTAGGCTTAAGCATAAGACCTAAAAGCTACTATAGGTTATAAGAAACTATAACTTACTATACTTTAGGTAATTAGTTATTTTAATAATAATATACCGCCGTTTACCTTAAGTAATAAGGCCCTTTTAGCCTTATAATATACTTATTTAAATTCTCTCCGCCGCTTGCCCTCTCTCCTTTCCTTTTCTTTTTATAACTATATTTCCTTTTACCGCTAGCTATAGCTTACTATACCTCGCTTACTCTTATACGTATAACCTTCTTTACCTTAAGCTTATAATCCTTATACTTTTATTCTAAGTCCCTTTATCGTTTAATATCTCTTATAGCTAAGACTAGCTATTCCGTAATTATTTTTTTAGCCCGCTTTTCTATAAGCCCTTACGCCTTTAATATAAAGGATATAAGCAAGCCCTTAAGCTCTATAAAAACGAGGCGGCTATCCTCTATAGCCTTAAGTCCCTTAGCGAGAGTTAGAACCTTTAAGTTTAAGCTTCCGCATAAACCTATACCGCCTTTCGTAGCCGCGCTTAAGCAGATAAATTCGACTTAAACTACGGCACTATAAAGGACGGCCTATACTACCCTTTTTAAATACTTAACTTAAACGACTTGCCTCCCGGCCTTATACCGTAGCGAGGTCTAGATAGCCGGTTTCGCGGCAACTTAGCTATACCTCCCGCTTAGCTCTTACTATTTAAAAGCCCCCGCCGCCTATATATTTTTTAAAGCGTAGCTAGAAATCTTTATTAGCAGAATAACTAGCCGATACTTAACGCCTTAAGGTTAGCTAACCTCGCTATAATCTTAAGATTTATAGTAGCCGCTATAGCTAGCGGAAACCCGCTTTAGCTAAACGACTAAAATAACGTCCGCGCTATCCTTAACTACGTATTTAAGGCCTAGCTTAACTAGTTTATAGCTAGGTTTATAGCGGCGTCTAAAGCGACTATAGCCGAAACCCTATCTCGCTTCGCACGCGGTCTAGCCCGTGCTATAAAATCCCCTTTTTAGCTTATAGCCGTAATAAGCTTTAAAGACCCGTTTAATCCCGCTTAGCGAACGCTTTTCCCGCCCGCCGCTATGCTTAGCCCGGCTATATAAAGGCGTATAAGTGCCTTATTATAGTCTATCCGCTATCTTTCCTTAACTAAAGGAGATAGCGATAACTAGCCTTACGATATATTCCGCCGCTTAATTTTATAAGAGCTGCTAGTAGTAACTAATATAATCCTTAATAGACCTAGCTTTATAAGCCTATACTCCGGCGATAAGATTATAATAATTAAGAGTTTCTGCCTAGCTATAAACTACGCTAAGTTTTACTTATAAGCCCGCGAAGAGTCTAAACGTAACCTAACTTTAACCTAAGTAATAAAGTTCTTAAGCTTTAATATCCGCCTTATCGGCCGCACTAACTACGCGCTTTATATTCTCGCCCTTAAGGCCCCCTTTATATAAAGGTTCTTTAAGACTATTAAGCACGTTTAAAACCTTAAGAGCGAGGAGTTAAGCACTAAGGCTATTAAGGACCTTATTACCTACTTTTAAGCGGGAATATAAACGTTTAATACCTTAGTACTTACTATACTTATTAATATTAGTAGGATAGCTTACCTTTACCTTAATACCTTTTTAATAGCTAAACGCGCGTTAGTCGGCGGAAAGGCGTAAGTAGTAGCGCTACGTAAAAAGGATAATAAGTTAAAAAGCCTAGCGATAAAAAGCGGGGGATAACTATAATAGCGGTAGTAAGTAGGATATAATATCTCGCTTATAAGCGGCCTATAAAGCTAGTAAGTAAAATAAAAGACTTAGTAGAGGATTAAAAAACGGTATAGGAAAGATAAGTAAGATAATAATATAAAATAAGGCTTAAATAAAGCTAGTCTCTTATAATATATCCCGCTAAGGAACTTAAGCATTCCTTAGCGCGGAGACTCCTTACTACTTAGTAAGGGCTTAAATATATACTTTAAAGGAAAGTTAAAAAAACTTTACTATAAGTTTTAGCTAGACGTATTAATCGCCTTAATAAGAACGAAGCTATATAACTAAATATAAGGTAAGGATTTATAATAAAGCCGCTTACTAGCTATCTTAAGCTACTTAGCTACTATTAGCTAGATAAGCCGAAAAAAACTATTAAAAAGATAAGGACGGCATACTACTAATATAGCGTAAAGACGCTACTATAAAGCTATTAC
>JAPEBW010002049.1:0-15894 GCA_027405785.1 Ophiocordyceps robertsii
GCGCACACCACACCCCCCCCACCTCGAGCAGCGAGCCCGGAACCAGCGACTGACAGCCACACCCTTGCGTCGTTGTTTTCTTATCTATACCTCGCTACAAGTACCCTCGACAAAAGGCACTCTAGGCTCCTCATGCCGAAAACATAAAACGCTCCATGCCCCCTGCCTTCTGACCCTCTGTCATATATCTATCCCTCGACCGATAAGCTTTTCTTCCCTCTCGTCCTCTTGTCTCCTACTTTTCTGCAGTTGATACCCGACATTGCTGTCCATCTATCCTTCCACGCCAACTCTTCCGTCTCCACATCGTCGTGCCTTGCCAAAATCGCAATCATGGTGCGTGTCAGCCAGCGCCCAATCACATGCCGAGACGTGCCTTGCTGACCATGGATTTGCGCGCAGGCCACCAGCGAAGTTCTCTCGTCGCGGACCGAGACGGTACGCATCGTCGCCCGTGTATCCCAGATGCCCTGGCACAGCATTGCTGACGGATGAATTTGCACGCAGGTCAACAAGTACATGAGGCTCGACCAAAAGGGCAACATCATGGCCGAGTACGTCTGGATCGACGCCAACGGCGAAGTCCGGTCCAAGTCTCGGGTGAGTTGCCGCTCCTCTGCATGCGTTTTTGCCCGCCCAAATGTGTGACGGGTGGGTGGTGCGCTGTTCCTGGCCATTGGCCCTTTCCCTGATGGACGCGACACACCGCACCGCCACCACCTACCTACCTACCTGCGCCACATGTCACCAAAAACACCACGGCGCCATGACGTGACGCCACAAGCTGGACCCTGGCTAACATGCGCCTCGGCAGACTCTCAAGGAAAAGGCCTACAAGTCGGACGAGCTGCCCATCTGGAACTTTGACGGCTCCTCGACCGGCCAGGCCCCCGGCGACAACTCGGACGTCTACCTTCGCCCGTGCGCCGTCTTCCCCGATCCCTTCCGCGGCTCCCCCAACATCATCGTTCTCTCCGAGTGCTGGAACGCCGACGGCACCCCCAACAAGTACAACTACCGCCATGAGTGCAACAAGGTCATGGAGGCCTATGCCGAGCATGTCCCCTGGTTCGGTCTCGAGCAAGAGTACACCCTCCTCGGCCACGACGATCGGCCCTTTGGCTGGCCCAACGGCGGTTTCCCTGCTCCGTAAGCTGCCGCCCCTGTCACTCACTGCGTGATAATTCAGATCCGCTAACATCGGCTATAGTCAGGGCCCATACTACTGCGGTGTTGGCAGTGGCAAGGTTGTGATGCGTGACATCGTCGAGTCCCATTACAAGGCGTGTCTGTGTAAGTCATATTGGTTGCGCCATCATGTCACATCTTAAAGGACTGGGAGACTAACTGGGCGCCAACAGATGCCGGAGTCAACATTTCCGGAACCAATGCCGAGGTCATGCCTGCCCAGTGGGAGTTCCAGGTCGGCCCGTGTGAGGGCATTTCGAGTACGTAACCGCGTCCGATGCCGTGTCACCCACCTCATGGCGCAAGCATGCTAACGTGACCAAACAGTGGGAGACCATCTCTGGATGGCACGATTCTGCCTTGCCCGCGTTGCCGAGGACTTTGGTGCCAAGGTCTCATGGCACCCCAAGCCCATCTCGGGCGACTGGAACGGCGCTGGCCTGCACTCCAACTTCTCCACCAAGGAGATGCGTGCCGACGGCGGCCTGAAGCACATTGAGGAAGCCATCAAGAAGCTCGAGCCCCACCACCTCGACTGCATCAAGGAGTACGGCGAGGACAACGAGCAGCGGCTGACTGGTCGCCACGAGACGGGGTCGATCGAGCAGTTCACCTATGGCGTCGCCAACCGTGGCGCCTCGATCCGCATTCCCCGGGAAACGGCGGCAAAGGGCGCTGGTTACTTTGAGGATCGACGACCCGCCTCCAACGCCGACCCCTACCGTGTCACCCGCGTACTCATGACGTCTATTTTTGGAAAGCTGTAGGACCGACCAGGGATCTTGTGCATTTTCGGGAACAGCAATCGCTACACGGTGGCATTGGCGTTGGGTAGCATGGGTCAAACGCCTTTAACGGCGGAATTTACTTGAAACGTTTAAACAATGTTTATAGATGACGTCTTCACAACACACCATTCACTTGACTCGATTGTGCCCAAGTGCCGGTACCGAAGTGATGTCGGCGTGGCTGCTCGATTGACTGTGTCTTCTGCCTGAATGAGTGCCCGAGCCAATAAATTGCTCGACAAACTATACGATTGATGGCCCGATCAGCTGCCCGTCCGGCCGCCGTCATTGCCCCCCATGGCTGACGGCCAAGTAGACGATCGATCTTGGGAACAGAGGGTAAGATGGCTTGCCGCGCGCCCCCCCGACCATCTCCAATCTCGTCCCAACTGCTGCGCCGCAAGCCCAGGGGCGCCGCCACCAAGTGGCGAAAATGACGATGGCCCGCAGTCTTGTCGGGACGGAGCACCGTTGCATGCATGCACCCACGTGTTCTGCGCCGACGGCCTCGGCCGAGGCTTCATCCCGCGATGCAGACCACCCCCAGCAAGGACGATCGATGACGGAGCGGGCGCACTTGAGGGGGGGCGGTTTTGGAGGGCTGAGTGACGTGCGGGTGCAGCAAGTAGGGAGGGAGGGTCGGGCCGGAGCTGGGCTTGGACCGTTGGGGGGAAAGGGGGGGGGGGTTGGGTTTCAGAGGATGGTAGGGGGCGTGGTGTGTGGCGAGATGGATGATGGATGGGCTGGGTACCCGTGGTGAGTGTGTACTCGTTGCTGTTGTCGTTGATACCGTCTTGGGGCCGACGTCGATGGTGGTTTTGGGTGTGGGGAGGAGAGGATCGAGGGCTGGGCGGGGGGGGGGGCGTCAGGGGCTTCACGAGGATGCAAGCGTTGTTGTGTTTCCCGGTTGGTGTTTGCTCAGCTCTTTGGTTTGATTAATGTCGTACTATCTATCGTTGTGGGTGAATAGAGAAAAAAACAGTCCAAGAGAAATGCAGCCGTCCATCGCAATGAGAGTCCTCTATCCCGATGATGATGACGATGATGCGTGACAAGAAGAAGAAACAAGACAGGCTCCAGAAACCATACACACTTCTCCCCTCTCCAGCACAGCCATGAGAAAAAACGAATAGAGGAATCATCACGCCGTGTCAAAGGCAATCTCCGTCCTCCGCAGGCGCCGCCACAGGCCGCTGAGGAACTTTGCGTCGACGGCCGGACAGGCGTCGACGGCGCCGGGGCACAGGGCGTCGAGCGTGGCCATGGTGCGGCGGTTGTCGAGGCTGAACATGACGCTGCCCGTCGACAGGTTCTGCTTGATGACGGTGCTGCGCACCAGCTGGCCGGCCGCGTCCTCGCCCTCGGCCGTCTCCATGCTGCCCAGCCAGTCGTCGAGGGGCACCAGCCTGGCCTCGGCCTGGCCGGGCCGCAGGTCGGCGATGATCTGCGGCAGGTCCTTGAGGCGGAGGGGGTGCGGGTTGGTGATGTGGTAGATGAGCGGGGCCCCTGACGACGAGGGCGACGACAGGGGCAGCTCGGGCAGCTCGGACAGGGCCAGCGCCTCGTTGCGCGACGTCAGGGCCAGCAGGTTCGAGGCGAGCCAGTCGACCGGGACGACGTCGACGGCAAAGCTGGGCTGGTCCGGGCGGCCAATCTGCGGCACCATGCCCGACTCGATCATGCTGATGACGATGCGCATGGTGAACTCGTCGCCCGGGTCCAGCACGCCCGTGCCCCCGGCGGCGGCCGTGATGGCCGAGGCGCGCGTGATGGTGACGGGGAAGCCGCGGCGCGCCGCCTTGGCCAGCAGGTTCTCGGCCACCCAGCGGCTCTTGAAGTAGCCGGCGTCGTCCTCGGTCGGCGGCGTGAAGTGGCCGCTGTCCTCCTCGGCCGTCACGTAGTCGTCGCGCGTGCGCCTCGACGCCGACCACGTCTGCAGGTGCGCCACCGACCACGTCGACAGGTAGTGCACCTCGGACAGGCGCGCGCCCATGCCCGACAGGCGGATCACGTCGTAGATGGGCGTCACGTTGTGCGGCTTGAGGGCCGAGTACGTCTTGAGCAGCGAGACGTGGCCGCCCAGGTGGTAGATGGCCTGCACCGACGACCCGAGCTCGCGGAAGGCCGCCTTGGACAGGCCCAGGCCCGGCTGGACGAGCGAGCCGTCGACGCACCGCACCCGCGCCCGGACCTGCTCGGCCGTCAGCCCGGAGTCGAGGAGCCGGTGCTTGTCCAGCAGCCCGACCAGGTCCGCCACCTCGACCCTGTCCAGCGACGCCAGCACGTGCACCGTCACGTCGTCCTTGCGCCGCAGCATCTCGGAGAGCAGGTGGATGCCGATGAAGGACTCTCCGCCGATGAGCAGCACCGTCTTGACATGGTCGCGGTCCTCGCGCCGCGTCCCGCATCGTGGCGTGAACTGGCTCGTGTTGGGCAGGCTGGTCTCGACGCTCCAGCTGATGACCTTGTCGAAGCCGCCCTTGATGCCGCCGTCGCCGCCCTTGGCCCGCCGGACGTACGCGCACACGGCCGCTGCCGTCGGCTCCCGGATCAGCGCCGGAAGCGCCGGCGCAATCTTGAACAGCTTCTTGATCTTGGCCTGCAGCCGCACGAGCAGGATGCTGTTGCCCCCCTTTTCGAAGAAGGAATCGTTGATGCCCATGTCGGTCCCGAGCGTGGCCCGGAAGAGGGCCAGGATTGTCGTCTCGAGGTCCTCGGCCCCCGACGCCGCGGCTGCGCCCGGCGATCCCGCGACCGCCGCCTTGCCTGCCTGCCCCGTGGCCGTTGTCGACGGGTGCACGAGCTCGAGCCGGCGCTCCAGTAGGTTCCGCCGATCGACCTTGCCGCCCAGCGTGGCCGGAAGCTTGTCGAGGAACTGGTAGCCGTTGGGAAGCATGTAGTAGTTGAGCCGCGGCCTGATCTTGCGGTGCAGGTGAGAGACAATGGCCACCTTTTCACCCTCGTCCGTCACCCTGGCTTTGGTGACAATGTACGCAACAAGCCCCTGCTCGTCCGAGTCGACGGCGCGCGCGACGACGGCAACGTCTACCAGGGCACCGGCCTTCCTCAGGCTCTGCGACTCCTTGAAGATGACCTGCTCCACCTCGCCGAGGTCGACACGAAAGCCGCGGAGCTTGATTTGCTTGTCGCCGGCGATGCGTCCGTGAAACTCGAGCTGTCCGTCGGTGCGGAAGCGGCCTCGGTCCCCCGTCTTGAACATCTTGTTCCAGCCGCGCCGGCGGTCCTCTTCCGATGCAAACGGGTCGTCGACAAACGAGCCGGCGTTTGCTTCCGGGCGGTTGAGGTAGCCGGCCCCGACCTGGGCGCCGCCCACGACGAGCTCCCCAACATGGCCCAGCGGCACGGGGTTGCCCTTGGCGTCGAGCAAGTAGTGGCGGCAGTTGTCCATGGGATAGCCGATGGGAAGGCTCACGATGCCCTCCTCCGGACACTCAATCTTGGCAATGGCTGTCTGCACCACGAGCTCAGAGGGCGACCAGGTGTTGTACAGAGTCGCGGGGGTCCCCAGGTCGCAGAAGGCTCGGGCGACGCGCACGGGAAGCCGCTCGCCGGCAAAGTAGGCGACCCTGTACTTTGAGCACTTCTTGAGTGCTTCAGGGTTCATCTCCATGAGGAGGGAGAACTGCGTGGGAGTAAAGTAGGTGACGGAGACGCCCTCCTTCATCATAAAGTCGGCCAGCGCGACGGGGTCCTTGCGAATCTCCCACGACGCAATCGAGACGGTGGCGCCCGCCGTCAAGCCCGAAAAGATTTGCACAACGGAGAGGTCAAAGGACATGGTCGTGTGTGCGAGGAAGTTGTCCGAGGATGTAAAGCCATAGTCCTTGTTCAATGTGCTCAGCATGGCCTGCGTATTGCATTCTTTCAGCACCACACCCTTGGGGGTGCCCGTGCTTCCCTGGTCTCGAGTCAGATGGGCCGGTCATCGTTTTCATCCATCCATCGCCCTCGGAAGAATCACTCACAGAGGTGTAAATCATGTAAAAGGGGTCGTCGGCATGTCGGGCGCGCGGCCGAGCGACGGTCCGGCCGCCGGCTGCCGCGTCCTCGATCCTGACGACCTTGGGGGCGGCTGCGACTTTGGACAAGAGCTGGGC
The DNA here is from genome assembly GCA_027405785.1 of Ophiocordyceps robertsii. Classification (NCBI taxonomy): domain Eukaryota; kingdom Fungi; phylum Ascomycota; class Sordariomycetes; order Hypocreales; family Ophiocordycipitaceae; genus Ophiocordyceps; species Ophiocordyceps robertsii. The sequence goes on from JAPEBW010002049.1 coordinate 6,095, forward strand.
AGCCAAAGCATCTTGCCCCGGTCCGACAAGGACAAGCTTGGCCCCGGAGTCGGCCACCATGAAGGAGAGGCGGTCGTGGGCGAAGTCGGTGTCGAGCGCGACGTAGCATGAGCCCGTCATCAGGGCGCCCAGCATGCCCGCCACCGCCTCGACGCCGGGGAGCGCCATGAGCCCGATGCGGTCTCCGGGCTTCGCGCCGGCGTCGACGAGCTCAGAGGCCACGCTCTCGGCCTTGGCCATCAGCTGCCTGTAGGATACGCTGCAGCAGTCAGAAGTTTTTATCGCCGTAGCTTGGGGGTGTTGTCTTGCCATCGTGGAAATCACATCGAGCACCCCCTTTCCCTCCCACTGATTCGCCTTGGTCTCCGTGTTCCAGTACTTCTTCTTCAGAAAGTCGACTTCGAGGGGCCCGCACATGCTGACCTCGTCGATGGGCTGGCGGTGGTCCTTGATGCAGCTCGCGAGGAACGTGTTGAAGTTGTCGAGGAAGCGTTCCATGTCTGCGTCGTCGTAGAGGGCAGTCGAGTACTCCACCTTGAGATCGAGGCTGTGCTCAGAGGTCTCAATGGCCTCGAGCTGGATATCAGCAGCGGTGGGGATATCGTCGGACTCGATATCCTCCACCACAAAGTCGACGGTCTGGTACGTCGGCACGGGACCGTGGATCTGGTAGTTGACGGCGATCTGGCCGACCGGCATATGGCTGCTCGTCTTCTTGACGTTCATAATGTCCACAATGGTATCAAAGGGGACACCGCTGTGAGCCATGGCGTCGAGAGCGCGTGTCTTGGTGAGCTGGAATAGCTGATCAAACGGCACATCGCAGTCATCTGTTTTCCCTCGAAAGTCAGCATCGGTCCATATGAATACTCGAGATCGTATGCACGCGGTGCGTCTTTCGTTTTCATTTCGTTTGCAAAAAAAAAAAAGCTTCAACTTACCGTTGCATCGCACGGGTGCAAGATTGACAAAGAAGCCCATCAGGGGGTCCGTGTCAGGGTGAGGCCTGTTGCCGTCAACCACAAGGAGGATCAGATCCTTCTCCTCGGTGTGCCGGTAGATGAAGGCTCGAAAGGCGGCCAAGACAAAGTGGAAGGGAGTTCCGCTGGACTGGGCCGCAATGCGCTTCATGCGGGCAAACAGCTTCGCGTCCAGGTTGGTCTTGACCTTGCGGCGATGCGGGTCGCTGCGTGCAGGGCGCTCGCCCTTGGCAAAGGGGAGCACCTTGCTGGACTGGGGCAGGCCCTGTAGGGTCGAGCGCCACCAGTCGAGGTCCGGCTTCATCAGGTCCGAGGCGAGACGGGCGTTGTGCCAGAGCGTAAAGTCGACGTAGCTGAACTCAGGGGCGGAAACCGTGCCGAGGTCCTGGCCGGTGCGTATGGCGTCGTACACGGCGACGAACTGGGACATCATGGGAAACAAGCTCGCGCGGTCGATGGAGATGTGGTGCGTCATGCCAACAATGGCCCAATCCTCCTCGCTCAACTTGGCGAGCGAGTAGGTGGCCACCTCTCCGCCCTCGACGTTCATCTCGATCCTGCGGTTGTACTGGACAAACTCCTGCAGAGCCCCCTCCCTGTCGGCCTCGTTGCTCAAGTCCCTATAGTCAATGCCGAGATCGAAATCCTCGAGCGGCTCCTGCACGGCGAAGTCGTCGCCCTCGAAATAGGCCGTCCGCAGGGCAGCGTTTCGCACAGCCATCTCGTGGATGGCTTTTTGCAGCACAGGGTAGTCAGGCTTGCCCTTCATACGGAGAACAATGGGCAGATTGAGAAACGATTTGTCCTCGAGGAAGCTGTGCACGAACCAGAGGCGAGACTGGAAGGTGGACAGCGGAATGACATCGGTCGGCTGCGACTTGGTGAGCTGGCCAGTAGCCATGGCAGAGACTGTGCTCTCCTCCTCGCCCGCCTTGGACTCGGCCACGGCCTTCTTGTCCGACTTGTCCGTGGCAGCTTCCTTGGCTGCCGTCTTGGTGGTCACCATACGGGCGGTCTTGGCCACCAGTGCGTTGATGGACGTGGCGCCGAGGATGTCGAAGAGGGCAATGTCGACCTGGGCCTCCTTTCGGAACCACTTTCGAAACTCGACGGCCACAATGGAGTCCAAGCCATAGGCCGAAAGAGGATTGCCGGGGAGGATGGATTCTCGAGGCGTGGCCAGGACGCTTGCAATCTTCTCCAGAAACCCGTCCAGGAGTATATCAGTTTTCTTCTCCACGTCGGGCTCCTCCCTCAGGAGGGCCAACAGGTTCTTGGAAGCTTGGCCGGCACCGTCGGCTCCGAAATCGTGGTTGGAGTACAAGTTCTTCATCAAGGGCTTGCTGGCCCAATAGACCTCGGGGGAGATCAGGCCGACACCACTGATGATCTGGTGGCCAGTGCAGCCACGGGCAGTCAGAGCCGGAGCGGACTCTTCGGCCATGATGGCCTCTTCGAGCTGGAAGAGGAGCTCGTCTTCGTTGATGGTGTCCATGCCCATGCGGAGCATGATCTTCTGGAGCTCCTCGTTCTCGGCCACGACGCCGACACCCGTGACGGCACCGACGTTCATGGTCGTGCCCCTGAGGCCAAGTTCGCGGCGGTGACGCATGAGGGCATCGAGGTAGCAGTTGGCAGCCGAGTAGTTGGCCTGGCCCTTGGAGCCGGCGACGGCAGCCAGGGAGGAGAAGCAGATGAAGAAGTCTAGGTTGATGCCCAGAGTCGCCTCGTGGAGGTTCTTGGTTCCCTCAACCTTGGGCTGGCAGCATCTCTGCCACTGCTCATACGTCATGGTCTCCAGGGGCTTATCCTGAAGGACCATGGCGGCCTGGAACACGCCGCCGAGGTCGGAGCCAATGGCGTCTATGCAGCGCTGGACATCGGCTCGCTTGGAGACGTCGCCGCGATGGACATTGACCTCGACGCCCCGCTCGGTAAGCCAGTCAATCGTGGCCTTGGCCTCGGCCTTGTCGGCACCTGATCGAGAGAGGAAGGCCAGCTTCCTGGCGCCCTTTCGCACCATCCACTGCGAGAGTGTCCGGCCGAGACCGCCGAGACCGCCGACGAGGAGGTAGTGCTTGGAGGAGTTGAAGAGCTCGACGTGCCGGTAGCCGCTGTGCATGACGGGAACCATGTCCTCAGGATGAGGAACGAGAACAACCTTGCCGGTGTGCTTACCCTTCTGCAGCAGACGGAAGCCCTGGATCACATCCGAGTACGAAACCTCCTTGATGGTGGCGGGCGCCTTGATTTCGCCGTTCGAGATGAGCGCACAGCATTCCTTGAAGAGCCTCTCACCGAGAGCTTCATTCTGCTCAAACATGGTGACAAGGTCAATGGAGGCAAAGAGAACGTTTCGTCGGAAGGGGTCCATGGCGATCTTGCTGTTCTCGTGAATGTCACGCTTTCCGATTTCCAGGAAGCGGCCGAAAGGAGCAAGACAGGCCCAAGAAGCGTGGAGAAGGGGCCCGGCCAAGCTGTTGAGAACGACATCGACGCCCTTGCCGTTGGTGGCCTCCATGACACCCTTGGCGAAGGAGGCGTCTCGGGATGAAAACATCTGGTCCTCCGTGAGGCCGTACACATCCTTGAGGAGCTGCCGCTTGGCGGGAGAGCCAACGGTGGCGAGGATGCGAGCACCTGCGCGCTGAGCAATCTGGACGGCCATCTGACCGACACCGCCAGCGGCGGCGTGGATTAGGACCGTCTCTCCCTTTCCAAGTCGCGCCGTGTGGTCCAGGGCAAACCAAGCGGTGCTCAGAATCAGGGGCATGGCGGCCGCGTCCGCATACGACAAGCTGTCAGGGACCTTGGCGCACCATGAAGCAGGGTTGCGAACCACGCTCCGGTGCGCGCCCTGGCCGGGACGGAGAGCGACGACGCGGTCGCCGATCTTGAAGTCTGTGACCTTGGAGCCGACCTTGGTGCAAATGCCGGCGCATTCGTCACCGAGCTTGAAGTCCTCAATGATACCCATGCTGGCGGCGATGTCGCGGAAGTTGATGGCAGAGGCCTTGGTCTCGATCTCGACTTCGTTCTCCTTGATATCGCAGTCCATGATCTCTGTATCCTCTCCAAAGTACAGAGTCTCCAGTAGACCGACCTTGCCGATCCGGAGAGCCACAGGGTTCCTGGTCTTGGGTGTTCCGAGCGGCTCCAGGCGAGGTTCCTGGTTGGGGCCGTTTCTAAGCTTGCAGTTGCGGTCATCATCAGCCTCGACTCTGGGGATATAGAAGGTGCCGTTGCGCTCGGTGATCTCATCCTCGGTGATTCTGCTGTCAAGGAGACGCAACAGATTGGCCGCCACGGACTGGGCGGATGATTCGAGACCGAAGTCGAACGTCACAGCACGGAGAGTGTCGTTCTCAGACCGGGCCGTGCGGACGAGACCCATATACATGGCACACTCCGGACGACCGGCCTCGAGGGTAGCGCTCTCAGTCAGCCAAATGGTGTTCTTCTGGAGAGAAACAAGCAGAGCCTGTGCCCCCTTGAAGACGGCGCTATCCGAGGCCGACTCGTCCAGGCAAGAAAGGACGACGACGTCGTCTGAGAGAGCGGCAGTGCTGCAGGCCAACTCGACGAATGTGGTCTGCGTGATTCTGCCGCTATACGCCGACTGCAACTCGCTGAGAACGGCTGAAGTGCGGTCTGACATCTTACTGGCAGGCACAACGACAGAAATCTCGGAGGGCAGTCCAAAGGGCTCAGTGGCCTCGCGAAACGCCTTGCAGGCAGGGCTAGAGAAGACCTCTTGGAGACCAGCAGCGGCAACTTCGTTCTGGCCGTCAATGAGAACGCAGCCGTTATCGTTCATGAAAGAAGCGACGTCAACGCCTGGTTCACTAACGATGACGAGGTCATAGGAGCCACCCTGGGGTTCGGCAACGTTGACAAGGCCCCTAAAGGCCTTTGACAGCTCCTCAACCGCTCCTTCATCAAACTCCTGGCCTCGCAACGAGCAAACGTCGAGCTTCTTGAAGCGTCGACGCTCACCAGTAGCAGCACCCAGAGATCGGACAACCTCCCTCGTGCGCTCCAGCTCCGGCGTGACATGCAGGATAGTGGTGTTGGGGAACTGGTGGGCGAAGATGTCCACAACCTCCGACAGGGGCTTACCCTTGACATTGGTCATCATGTCAAAGCACGGCTGCCAGCGCTGGCGGTAGAACAGTACGCGAGGGCCCTGGCCCTCGGGAGCCTCGCGCCCGAGAGACGTGACCTCGAGGCCTGCAATCTCCATCATGAGCTCGCCCTGGTCGTTTTGCATCATCATGTTGTTGATGGCGACACGGGGAGACGGAAGCTGCGTGAAGGATCCGACTTGGAAGTGCTTGCTGTCCCTGCTATTCTTCCAGTCGAAAAAGTTGCCCGAGATGGTCAACGACCGGAAGAAGGACGGGACGTAGGGCTCGTCAATGGGACGGCCGAGGCGGTCCTCGATGGCGTGATATATGACGTGGAAGAAAGAGTCCAGGAGGGTGGGGTGCAGGATTGTCTCGTCGCCAGGGTCATTTGGCAAGACGGACGGGTCGAAGACGAGATCACACACGGAAAAGCCAACACCGCTCTCGACGTTGCCTTTTAGCAGACGAAACTTCTCGCCGTAAGCAAGGCCGAGCTCGGCCATGTTCTTGTAGAAGCTACCGACTGGCATCGAACGGTATGTCCTCTTGCGCAGATCCGCAAAGGAGGTGCCTTTGGGGTAGGCGGCGGTGTACTCAAGAGGAGCGGCGTCGCCTTTCTCAACGCTGATGATGCCGTGGCAGTGGCTCGTGCAGTTGAAGGTCTCGTCGTACGAAAAGACATTGAACTCGTACCAATTGTCAGAGTGGCTCTTGGCAGACAGGGTCACCGGCTTGAGCTCCAGGAGAACCTCGACTCCCTCATCTGAGCTTGGCATGAGCAGCGCGTTCTTGACGACAATGTCCTTGAAGTGGATCATCTTGACGCTGTCAATGTCGTCGGTGCGAATGACAGCCTCGATGGCCATACTGATGTACCCGGCACCGGGAAACACGATCTTGTTCTCAACGACGTGCTCGTTCAGCCACGGCAGCTCACTCATGCGCAGGTAGTTGCGGAATATGGGGTGCTTGGCAATGGAACCAGCAACGCGGTGGCCCAGGGTCGAGTGGCGCCACTCCCTCTGGCGGTGCTCCTTGATGTAGCGGGTTTCGGACCAGTAGCGGCGGTGATCCCACGTGTATGTGGGCAGGTCAGTGAGTTTATCGCCGGTTGGGGTCTTGACCAGAGAGCCGTCCATTGCGCGACTAAGATTCTCGTTTGCGGCAACCAGGTCGACAGGATAGCCCAGGGAGAAGAGGGTGCCCGCCATGCCCAGGAGGCCTTCAAAGTCGGGCACGCCGCGGGTCAGGGAGGCAACATATGGCAGGTCAAGCTTGAGAGCCTGGATAGTCTGGCGGGCGGGTCCCTTGAGGGCCGGGTGAGGGCCAATTTCGACCAAAACGTCAATGTTCTTGTCATCCTGCTCATCAAGAAGGATGCCTGTGAGGGCGTCGGAGAAGCGCACGGCCTGAACCATGTTGGCTGCCCAGTACGAAGCGCCCATATTCTCGTGGTCCGCGAGGCGGGACGTGACGCTTGAGAACATGCGGCACTTGGCAGGCTGAGTCTTGAAGCTCGAATTGTTCTTCAGAGCATTCTCGTACGCAGGTGCGAGAGGGAACATGTGGTGGGAGTGGAAAGCCTGCTTGACAATGAGCTGGCGTACAAACACCTTCTTTTCCGTCAGCGTCTCCTTGAGTTCCAGGATGGCGTCCTCGTCTCCTGAGACGGTCATGGTGGATGGGCTGTTGACCGCGGCAATGGTCAAGCGGCCAGCAAAGGGCTTAAGTTCCTCCAGACACTTGCTCTCCGGCAGTCCGACTGCCATCATGCCTCCCCGGACGCCGTCATCCAGGCTCGCAGACATGTAGCGGCCACGATAGTAGGCGGCAATGAGGGCGCTCTCAAAAGTGAGAATGCCGGCGGCGTACGCGGCACCCATCTCACCAGAGGAATGGCCGACAACGGCCGAAGGCTTGATGCCCCATGTACCCATAAGATCAATCAGAGCCAGCTGCAGAGCGGTGCAAATGGTCTGGGAGTAGAGAGTCTCGCCGAGAAGGGAGGTTTCCTTGGTCTTGCTCAGCTCCGCGACGATGGACCACTCCGGGCCGTCCGGGAGCTCTTTCAGCACCGCATCGCAACGCTGCAGGCTTTGGCGGAAGTGCGGACACTCGTCAATGAGCTGGCGACCCATGGCGTACCACTGGGCACCCTGACCAGTAAAGATGAAGCCGAGCCGGGGGGCGCTGTGCATGGCCGCGGTCCACGGAGCGGCGGGACGAGGCGTCCGCAGCTGTTCCGCTAGGCTTGTAGAGTCGCTTGCAACAACAAAGGAGCGCTGGCTGTGCATGGTACGGCGCGTAGACAAGCTGTAGGCGAGATCGGCGATGGTGACGCTGGAGTTCTCGAGGTAGGTGGACAGGGTCTCCTCGGAGAGCTCGCCGGCCTTGGGCGAGTGAGAGGTCAACGGAACGAGATACGGACGGGAGTGAACACCGTTCACAATTTGTTCCGATGCAATTGGCACCGGCAATTCCTCATCCTTGATGTATTCCTCAAGCACGACGTGAGCGTTGGTCCCCCCGTATCCAAACGAGTTGATGCTGGCACGACGGGAGACGCCTTCGGGAACCTTCCACTCGGTCACCTTGGTTGGCACAGCAATCTTCCAGTTTTCAAAGTCGATCTTGGGGTTTGGGTTCTTGAAGTGCATGTTGGGAGGGATAAGGCCGCGCTCAAGGGCCAGGGTCGTCTTGATGAGACCAGCCAGGCCTGACGCGCCCTCGAGATGACCAATGTTTGTCTTGACGGAACCGACGAAGAGAGGCTCCTCACGGCCAGGGGCAAAAACGGCTCCGATGGCACGAGTCTCGAGAGGATCTCCAGCAGCGGTACCAGTACCGTGAGCCTCAAAGTATTGCGTGTCGTTGGGATCAAGCCCAGCCTTCTCGTAGGTGGAGCGCATAAGCTGCTCCTGGGCCACAGAATTGGGGAGCGTGATGCCGTTCTTCTTGCCATCGTGGTTGGTGCCAGTCGCGCGGACGACTGCGCGGATGTTATCGCCATTGGAAAGAGCACCAGACTTGCGCTTCAGGATGGCGCAGGCGATGCCCTCACCGCGAACGTAGCCGCTTCCAGAAGAGTCGAAAGCCGCACAGCGGCCACTGGTGGACAGCATGCCTAGATCGGTCATGGTCACGAAGATGTTGCTGTCAAAGTGCAGCGACGAGCCCACGATGATAGAGATGTCGGACTCGCCGTTTTGCAGCGTCTGGTTGCCGAGATGGAAGCATACCAGCGACGAAGAGCAGGCAGTGTCAACGGTGACGCTGGTACCGTGGAGATCGTAAAAGTACGAGATTCGGTTGGAAAGAATGGCGTCTCCAGTGCCGGTGACCTTTTGGAGGACTCGCCATTAGCATCAAGTGTTTCCGCGGAGGGGTTTGTCCACGTGAATCTCGCCGCGGTCGGATCTTTACTAACCGTGTACTTGGGATAGTACTCTAGGTCCTTGGTCAACATGGAGTTGTAGTCGTTGGTGAAGCAGCCGCAGAAGACAGAAGTGGAAGATCCCCGGATCTCCTGGAGAGTGATCCCAGCATTCTCCAGAGCCTCGTAAACGACCTCAAGCAATAGCCGCTGCTGGGGGTCCATGGCTTCGGCTTCTTTTCCAGAAATGCCAAAGAAGCCAGCGTCGAAATCCCCGATATCCTGATCGAGAAAGTAGCCGAAGCGGGCATTGGTCTAAAAGCAGCGTTAGATATAGCCTTCTCGAGCTGCTTTCTCTTCGACTTCTGGCCGCGGCCTGCACTCACGGTAGCCTTGTGCGTAGGCTCGGGATGGAAAAAAGCATCCACGTTGAACCTGTCCTTGGGCATCTTCTGCTGAACATCACGCTGCTCAGCGATGCTGTCCCAGAGCTTACTCGGGGTGCTGGCTCCTGGAACTCGACAGGCAAGACCGACGATGACGCTAGGGTCATCGGCGCGGCCGTTGTCTCGGGCGGCCATTGTGATCAAATAGAGGGCTGAGTTGAGGGCAAATAGTGATGGAGAAGAAGGTCTGATCTTGGAGCACGGTATTGCAGCCCGATGAGACCTAGAGAAGAGAAGGTGTTTTGAGTTGTTCGAGTGACTCTTAAAGAGGCTGTGAAGCTTTTTCTTTTCCCAATAGGCTAGAAATCCGAATCTAGTCGCGTGGCGAGGGAGAGGCTTGCGGATCTGTTCCGATGCAGGATAAGGATGGCATCAACTGTCGTGGTCTCTCTAGCGAGTGGTGCTTGGTAACACCAACGTCCAGTGTCGAGCGAAAGGGAGAGAGCTGAGCGAGCTGAGTTGAACAACAGAGACGGGAGAGAGATCACACAGCCAAGATGAATGATGGCATATCGCACCGAGATCGCGCGGCGGCATCTTCTATAAAGAATCAAGAGGCTCCATCGCCGACCCCACGGAGACTGTGCCGTGGTGCTTCGGCCAACTCGATTTGTCGTCCTCTGAGCATGGTTTGCCTGTTCTCACGATGGGAGCTCCGGCACCCTACGGAGCATCCTCCCGGGACTGGCGGCCGTCACCGTTCGGCTCCGGAATGGGATCTGTCGTGGCAGTCCCCGGTTCTCGGGCTCAGGAACATTCCGGCCTACCCAGCCAGCCATGCAGGGCCAGCCACATGGCCTCCTGGCCTGCTCTGGCTTCTGTGTGGACCCGTCTCCAGAGCCATTTGTTTGCGGAGGTGCATGCTCAAGGTCCG
>JAPEBW010002050.1:0-15876 GCA_027405785.1 Ophiocordyceps robertsii
TACGTACTTATCAGTTGATTTAATGGGCGTTACATACAAACAATAGCGGTACAGACTGTACTTACTGCCATCTGTTCCCATGCATATGTACAGAGTACGTACGGAGTACATGCAAGCAAAACGCCACCACAAAACGCAGAGCCCTGTTCCCTACACGGCCCCCGACCAACCGCCCGTCTGTGCCTCCCGAGTTTAGTCCGTGCAAGACGGCGGGACCAGAAGATGCTGACGTCGAGCAAGGAGGCAAGAAGAGTTTGAAACATTGCTAATCAATCTTGTCCATTTCGGACGAGTCTACGAATAGTCTTGTGGGCATCGATGTTAAAAAAAGGATCCGCAGCAAGCCCAGAGACTGCGCCACGGTGCGCTGGGCCAAGCCTAGCGGCATATCCCGAGCGTCGCTCTGCTTACGTCGTCGACAACTCGTCTGTTGTCTCGGGAACGCGGCAGGGATGGATGACGTTGCGCCTCTACAGGATCGTGGCGGTTACGCGTCCAAGCCGCCTCCTCCCCACACATGGCACCACCAGGTCCCGAGGACGACCAAGGGACAGGACGCGTCCATGTCTGGTCTTCAGCCATGCCGCCAAGGCAACCTACGCATCATCGTGGGGGTGTGGGAGGCCGTCGGTGTGTCCGCCAAGACCAACCCCAAAGGCCCGAAACAGGGTCCACGCTTGCTGGTCTGGACCATCTTTGCTCTCTGTTAGCCTGCTCATGGTCTGTGTGACGCCTCGCCTGCGTGGCCTGGCGGGTCACCTGGGCACGAGAAGGCGACGTCTCAAGACGGCTTCATGTTCAGTCTTTGTGCATGCATGAATCCTTGATGCCCAGATACATACTCCCACCCATCTCTCTCCACTCTTTTTCCCTGGTAGCCTTCCCAGCCCCAAAGCCAAGCCTCACGTCCCCTCCGTGTACTGAACGTCGGCGCGAACGAGCCCCCGAGTCGTCATCCATCGTGGCGTATCTCTTGGCCCTCTGCCGTCCTGAGAAACATTATAAAGAAAACCATTTCCCATCATCATTGAACTCTGTCCATCCCCAAATACGTCTCGTTCACATCTCGACTACACCACCACCACCAGCGAACCCACAAAAGAAGGCCAACCAGCCGCGCCAATCATCAAGCATTGGAGCAGAGAAACACCAAGCAAGCCATCAAGAGACGTCGTCACCATGGCCGCCCTCGCCCGCATCGTCAGCATGATACTCCGCGCCGCCCAAATCGGCTTCGCCGTCATCGTGGCTGCAATCATCGGCGCCCACTTGCACCGGGCCGATGCCAGCGCCTGGAGCCTGGCGCGGTTAATCTACACCGAGGTTGTGGCCGGAATCGCCATCTTCCTTGCCCTGATCTGGCTGCTGCCCTTTTCCAGCACCTTTACCCACTGGCCCGTCGACATCTTCGTCAGCGCGCTCTGGTGGGTTGCCTTTGGGCTCCTCGTCAACGTAAGTCCTGCCTCCGATGCTCCTCTCCCTCGTCCTGGGCTGCACCGGCGGCGCATCGTGACGCAGCTAACACTGTTCCAGCTTGTCGGGACATCGTGCGGCGCCGTGTTCGACTGGCAAAACATCGCCCCCCGCGGAGACCAATGCGGCAGGTTCAAGGCCAACATTGCCTTTAGCTTTCTCTCGGCCGTCGTCTGGCTCGCCTCGGCCGCCATTGGTATCTTCTGGGTCCGCCGCCGGACCGAGCACCGGAACGTGGCTCCCAGAAGCAGTGTCTAACGGCCCGTGACGCGCTATTTTGCTCTCCCTTTTGTCAGCTGAAATCGTGGGTTTTGTGCATCATCAGGAGAATGAGCGTTGTTTGGCTTGGTTTGCGGATCCCGTACGTCTCGTGGGGCGGACATTGGCCGGCGAGGAGTTGCTGGAAGTTAATACATGTGCCGTCCCGGCGCCCAGAGCCTTGAACGGCCCTCTGGAGCGGCGAGAGCAGGATTAATGTCTGGTTACGAGGGTAATTATTGTTGCCCATTGGACAAGCCGTTTTCATACATGCAAATTAATGGAGGACAATATCCCACTTGACACAGTATTGTTAAAGAACACTGCTGTCGAATACCAACTGCATGATAGTAGCTAGCCAGCCTTTAAATCGCAAAACCCCCTACACCTGCATTACTGAACGTCCATCATCTCGGGCTGGAAGAATGATGTGCCCCGGATTCGTCTGGAGCCGCCGTTCCATTCATGTAGAGAAGGAAGTCGACGGCCATGGTCCCCTTGGAGAGGGGGCGATTCAATGCTAAAGGGGTCTCCTCCTTGTTGGCTGGACTGGTGGTTGGTTCGGCTAACATACTGTACATACATACACGAGAATGCGGTGCCACTCTGGACAAGTAATCATGTTTGCTTTTATTTGGCACTCGTGTCGTAGGGCACCGAATAGAAGTCGAGCATCGCATCAGTCTGAAAGGAGAGAGCAGTGCCAAGGCGTGAGAGGCATCCAAAGGGCACCCGACCAAGATGAGACGGACTTGTCCAAGGCCGTTTACTGTACACGGTAGGCTTGGTAGAAGCTTATATTTGCCTCTTCGTACTTGGCAGTTGCAGTGTGTCCCGTGCATGTATTGTAAAAGCCAGACTTTCCGACATTGCTGCGCTGCAAGGGGGAGAGATGCTGTACCACCTTCACTCGTCACATGTGCAGCATCCACGGGGGCAGAGTCGGCGAACGTTCCCAGGCCGGAGGCGCAGCGCAACTCCGAGCCGAGGAAGCCTGCCGAGGCCGTTGATAGGCCTTCTCGATGGCGAGGAGTAAGAAGAGGGTGGCATCGAGAGTGCGGGACGACGAGGGTGGCCGGCAACGTTGTCACACACCTGCAGATAGATGATTACTAGGGCTCCTACCTGCTCCTGTGCCCCCGTCATGGTAAGCCATCCGGCTGCGTGCGTACTCTTCGAGTATAAAGGCCGCATAGTATCGTTCCGGCCCAGCCTCGGGGCTCATGCTTTCCCCTCACGCTCCAAGGGGAGGCACAACGACCCAAATAGACAGCCGTTTTTGATTATCCGGAACCATGGGCGAGCACCATGGCATGCACGCCTGTCTCGGCCTCGGCCTCTCGCTGCTGCTGGCAGTGAGCTATGTGAGTTGCCGCGCTCGTGCCACAAACGCGGGCCGCCGAGTTGTCATGACGCTGACGGACCGACAGAAGGCGCTGTGCGTGCTTCGCAGCCCAACCTCGCGGCTGCCGGGACCGTGGCTCTCGAAATGGACCGACCTCGTGCTGATGTACCACTGGCTCGGAGGCACGAGGTGCCAATATGTGCACTCTCTGCACCGGCGATATGGTTGGTCCTGTCTTGTCCCGAAGCACACCATCAGGAGATGCTTGCTCACGCGGCCTCGCTGCTGCCAGGGCCCATTGTCCGACTTGCCCCAAACGAGGTCGACGTGTCGGATATAGACTCGGTCAAGGCTATATACACAACAAAGGAGACGTTCCGCAAGACAGACTGGTACAAGCAATTGACGACGATTGGTGTGGAGACCCTGTTCAACACGAGCGATGCCGAGTTTTACAAGAGACACCGCAGGCTCCTGGCCGGCCCCATCTCCGAGTCCAGCCTTCGAGTCTTTCACGGACAGATCCAAGCCCGGGCTGACCTGGCCATTGACAAGATGCGCGACGAGATGAAGACTCGAGGCGCGGCCGACGTCCTCAAGTGGAGCTACTTTTTGGCCGCCGATGTCATTGGCGAGTTGACGTTTGGCACGTCCTTTGGGATGCTGGAGAGCGGTCAGGTGCGTGACGCCGACCAGCCATGCCCTTCTTGGCTGACGATGAGGGTGTGAAGAAAAACGAGTACGCACAGCACCTGGAAACCGTCATGTTCATGGCAGCCATCCGCGCAGCGTTCCCGCGCCTGACCGCGTTAGCCAACACGCTTCCCCTGCCGCTCATCAGCCAGGCTGTCGAGTCGAGCCGGCGCCAGACACGCCTCGCGGGCGGGTTCCTAGACGGGTACAAAAGCCTCGTCGACAAGGCCCCGGACCACGCGCCGCGGACCCTCTTCACCAACATGCTAAGGGCCGAGCAGGACGAGAAGCTCACCCACGACGAGATACGCAACGAGGCCGAGCTATTCGTCATCGCCGGCAGCGACACGACGGCGAATACGCTATCGTTCCTGGTGTGGTCCGTCTGTCGCCGGCCCGACATCCAGAGGAGGCTCGTCGAGGAGCTGCAGACGCTGCCCGGAGGGCACGACGGCGCCCAGCTAAAAGACTTGACGTACCTGAGCCAGGTCATACACGAGTCGCTGCGGCTCTACACTGCCGGTCCGTCGGGCCTACCGCGCGAGGTCCCCCCCGGCGGCGCAGAGGTGTGCGGGTACTACCTCGACCAAGGGACGACGGTTTGCGCACAGGCGTGGACGATGCATCGGGATCCGGAGACGTTTCCCAGCCCGGACGAGTTTGACCCGAGTCGGTGGGCGTCGCCCTCCAAGGCTATGAAGGATGCCTTGATGCCCTTTGGGCGCGGGCCGCGGAGTGAGTCGTCGGTGTCTATTCGTACTGGGATGAGCATCGGCAGCTAACCGACAACTCAGTTTGCCTTGGGATCCATCTCGCCATGGCGGAGCTTCGCTACGCCACCTCCCGCTTCTTCCTTGCCTTTCCGGATGCCAGGGTGTCAACGCTTGAGGGCATGTGTGACGAGGACATGTTCCAGGAGAATCACTTTGTCATGTCGCCCAAGGGCAAGAGGTGCCTCATCGAGTGTGCTTCGGTTGCGGCTGAGGGGGTCCATCCGCAGGTCCATCCGCAGGAAGTGCTACGGCGGCAGAAGCGAGCTCCGAGTTTGTGATTTGTTGGCCGGCGGACGGCATCGTGGGCGACGTGGCTCGATGCCATGCAGTCATCAGTTGAAGTCCTAGACCTGTATCGTAGCGTCTGTTGCCTGAAGAGTTCATTTCGTCCCTTGACAGTGGTCTCAAGACCAGCTCCCGGATTGGCCCACCTTGACCAACAATTGCCGAGACTTTGGTTGTACGTATGGAGTACTTGATATCCAGGGCCCGGCAGGGCATGATGATCAAGGGATTCAAAGTCGTCCAAGAAGCTAAACACCCGATTGAGACGCGGATAAGGGGGGGGGGGGGATACATCTTCAAGGTACCGGCCTCGAGCCGATCCATAGCAGACTAGCCCGATATGGCTAGCCTCCACGGAGCCCTAAGCGTCAACGGCGCCCGCAGACACACACTTTTCTCGTCGGCCGGCCGCGTCGCCAAAATTCCCATTTCCCACCTCTCGCGCAACACTCCACGACACATCGTCGAGACCTCATCAATCACCCAATCTCCCTTGCCCTTAAACATCCTGCCTTCATAAATAAGAAGATATGGGGGGCAAGTCTTCAAACAAGGCCGGCTACTTCGACAAGCTCAAGCGCTTGTTGGAGGAGTACAAGTCCATCTTCATCGTCACCGTCGACAATGTCTCGTCGCAGCAGATGCACGAGATTCGCCATTCCCTCCGCGGCTCCGGCGTGGTCCTCATGGGCAAGAACACCATGGTATGCAAACGTCTCCCTTGAGACTAGAGTTGCTCACGGCCCAGGAGACGATCGTCTGGGCCCTGCTTGGCCGGCTCGCGCGCTGACCGTCTTCAGGTTCGCCGTGCCCTGAGGACCTTTATCCTCGACACCCCCGAGTACGAGAAGCTGCTGCCTCACGTCAAGGGCAACGTCGGCTTCGTCTTCACCAACAAGGACCTCAAGAGCATCCGTGACAACATTCTGTCCAACCGTGTCGCCGCCCCTGCGCGTGCCGGCGCCCTGGCCCCCGTCGACGTCTGGGTCCCTGCCGGCAACACCGGCATGGAGCCCGGCAAGACGTCCTTCTTCCAGGCCCTCGGAGTCCCCACCAAGATTGCCCGTGGTACCATTGAAATCACGGCCGACCTCAAGCTCGTCGAGGCCGGCAGCAAGGTCGGCCCCTCTGAGGCCACCCTGCTCAACATGCTCAACATCTCGCCCTTCACCTACGGTATGGGCATTGCCCAGGTCTACGACCAGGGCCAGACCTTCCCCGCCGACATCCTCGACATTGGCGAGGAGCAGCTCCTGGGCTCACTGGCCAAGTGCATCACCACCATTGCCAGCATCTCCCTGGCCATCAACTTCCCCACCATGGCCTCGGTCATGCATTCCCTGGTCAACACGTACAAGAACGCTCTCGCCGTCGCCGTCGAGACCGAGTACAGCTGGCCCGAGATTGAGCAGCTCAAGGACCGCATCGCCAACCCCGATGCCTACGCTTCCGCCGCCCCCGCCGCCGCTGCTGGCGGTGCTGGCGACTCCAAGCCCGCCGCCGAGGAGGAGAAGAAGGAGGAGTCTGATGACGAGGACGATGGCGGCTTCGGTGGTCTCTTGTACGTGCCACCTCTAATCTTTCGGAAGACCGAGCTAACGCGCCCCGCAGTGACTAAATGCCGTGACACGGCGACGGAGTCGGGCTGGCTGTCGGGGCCTCGCTTGGGTTCACGACACATGGATCTGAAACGGCTACATAGATCGCTTGCTGACCCTCGGGTGCGGCAACCGCGATCGCATGACGCGAGAGATAATGAAAGCTATGCTCTCCAAGTTGGGACTCTTTGACGTGACCGCACGCAGCAGCAACGCCGTTAACCAACGGGTGAGTTTCCATCTCTTCACCGCTTGAATCCCTGCACGCACCCCGTTTTCGGATGATTAAATAAACACGTATCAAGAGCTTTTTAACCCTGAATACTCCTGATGAGACATACACATTTCCATGACGATTCCTCCTGTTTCTCCCATTTGCTTCCTGAACCAGCCGCAAGGGTATCATGGCTAATATACAAGACCAATAGCCCACATGTGACGCCGGACCCTGATTTTCGATTATCAAAACAGCGTGCCTAGCTTCCAGTCTCTACCTCCCTCGTCTTGCCGCACGAGTCGCCCCCCTCGCTCTCGGCCAGAACCCGTTGCGCGACGTCAATGGCACGCTCGGGCATGCCCGCCAGCCTCGCAACCTTGAGCGCGTGGCTGTGGCGGTTGACGCCCTTTCGTAGCTTGTGCACGTAGACAAAGCCTCCGTTGCCATCCTCCTCGACGTCGGTGCAGTACGTCTGCACGGCTCCTGCGTTGGGCCCGCAGAGCCCCTCCCTCGTGGCAAGGTCCACGACGCCGTGAAAGTGCGTCGCGAACAGTGTTCGGCACTGGTTGACCGTCACGAGGTGGTGAAGGCACGCGTACGACACTGCCGTGCCATCCTCTGGCGTTGTGCCCCGTCCAATCTCGTCCATGATGACAAAAGACCGCGGCGTGGCCTGCTTGAGGATCTGCGCCGTCTCCAGCATCTCCACCATGAAGGTGCTCTGGTCGCGGTACAGGTTGTCGGCCGAGCCCACGCGGCTGAAGATGGCGTCGACGGTGCCCAGCTCGGCGTACGAGGCTGGCACGTAGCACCCGATCTGGGCGAGTATGGTGATGAGGGCGTTTTGGCGGAGAAACGTGCTCTTGCCGGCCATGTTGGGCCCAGTAATGAGCCACAAGAGGCCGCCCGAAGGCGCCCCGACGACGCAGTCGTTGCGTACAAAACTGCGCCCCTGCTCGAGCAAGCCGCCCTCGACCGTCGGGTGCCGCCCGCCCATGATGGTGTGGCCGACCGAGTTGTTGAGCCGCGGGCGCACCAGGCCTTGCTCAACGGCGAGCTTGGCAAAGGACGTGGTAATGTCGAGCTCGTCAAGCACGGCGGCATTGCGGCGCAGCTTCACCAGGTTGCGGATCACAAGCTCGCGCAGGGCCTGGAACACGCGCTGCTCCTCGCGCCGGATCTGGAAGCGCGCCTGGTCGAGGCGCTGGCCGAGAGCGGTCCACTCCGGGAGGTGGAAGGAGCGCGTTGAGCGGCTGGCGGACAGCGCCTTGATCTCGGCAAGGTTCCGCGTGTCCTTGCCCTTGATATGGGCAATGTGGCCCAGCCCCGAAGTCCATCTGAGAGTGAGACTCGAGGCGCCGAGACGCTGCCGCAGACTCTCCCCCAGCTGGGCCTTCTCCCCCAATAGGCGGTCGAGCTCGGCATGAAGCCTCTTGAGACCGGCACTGGCGGCGGGCTTCATGATCCAGGCCTCGTTGTCCTCCCCGTAGAGCTCCCTGATGGACGACGGGCGCTTCTTCTTCCCTTTGGGCAGCACAGACGCGTCCTCTTCGGACCCTTCGGAAGCAACGATTTTTTCTGCCAGGGCCATCATCTGGCTCGCATCAGACTCCTCGGCCTCGTGCTGATGAATAATGCTCTCCTCGTCAATGGCGTCTTTGATGCGGCGCGCAAGCTTGAGAGGCTGCGCGAGGTCGAAACGAGAAACCAGGGGGTTCAGACAGTCTACTTCTGACCCTTGGCTGGCCGGGGCTGCCGTCTGCATGAGTAGGAGGACAATGTCTTGCGTAGCGAGGATAGTGTTGGACAGTGCTAGCAAGTCGTCTGCATCGCCTCTGCCCAGGGCAAATCTCTGAACCAGGCGCTGCGAGTCGTGGCTCCTGCGGAGGAGCAGGATGATGGAGTCTCGGAGGTCCACTGCGGCGATGAAGCGGGCCACGAGGTCCTGGCGCCCGTTGATGACGTCGAGGGAGGTTGAGGGCGCGCTGAGCCACTCGCTGAGAAGACGGGCGCCGCTCTTGGTCGCAGTGCGACGAATGGCATGGAGCAGACTGCCACGGAAGAAGCCGTCTCGGATGGTTTGCCTGATCTCGAGCGCCCGCATGCTGTTCTTGTCAATGTTCATGATCTGCATACCCTCGTGCCGCAGCGGAGGCTGAAGCTTCATCGACAGGCCCCGCAAGCGATCCTTGACGTAGTTGAGGACCAGGCTGCCGGCAAGAATTTCTTGCTCGGTGAAGCTCTCCCTTGTGCTCTCGGGTACTTCAGCCTCGAGCAAGGGGGTCCACGCGGCGACGTCGGTAAGCCCGCCACGGGGTGAGTAAGTGACGAGGTGGCGGTCATCGGCCAGCATGGAAAAGATGTCGTGGTCCTTTTGCCCTTGGAAATCTTGGTCGAGGACGACTTCGCGAGGGGCGATGCGGGCCAAGACTGATGGTAGGGAAGCCAGATCAGCGGCCTGGGTGAAGAAGTGGCCGGTGGACAAATCGAGCCATGCGAGACCCAGAGGCAGCGAGGTGACGGCTGGCGAGGCGGGAATTCCGTCGACGCGGACGTGATTGACTGGCTGGGCCGCAGCGGCATCTTGTGGACAGACATGGATGGCCAGGACATAGTTGTTGGCGTAGGGATCCATGAAGTTCTCGTCGATGAGGGTGCCGGGGGTGACGATGCGAGCCACTCTGCGGTCATGCAGCAAGCCCCCCGACTTGACCTGGTCGGCTGCGTTATTGGGGAACTCGTCGGCAATAGCGACGTAGCGGTTCAGATCCTGGACCAGGATCTTGAGGAAGCGGTCCAGCTGGAAGATGGGGAAGCCAGCCTAGGAGAGAGCTTTGTGAGCCGTGTCAATTGAGAGGGGGAGGCGTGTGTTGCCTGGGCACCTACCATTGGAACGGGACCGGCGTTCGTCTTCTTGGTGGTCAGCTTGATGCTGAGCAGAGGCGCATACTCCTCGGCATGCTCAAAGTAGAGCTCGAAGAAGCTGCCGACGCGGGTGAGCAAGACGCAATTGGGAAACTCGCGCATGTTGAGCCGTGCCTGGAGCACGACGGTTGGGTATGCCGGCGCATCCTGCTGCTCGACGTCTGCGGGCGTCGTTGTCTGCTCTGGGCGGAGGGGCCCCTGGGGCAGATCCGACAGCTTGACGGTGGTTGTCGTCTTTTTGGCCCTGGCTTGCGGCAGCTTGGGCTGTGAAGAGATGCGAGGTCGCGGCGAGGCGGCCGAGGTCACCGAACGGCTGTTACCGCGAGGGCTGAGAAGGCGGCACAGTCCATGAAGGCGACGTGGCCGGAACATGAAGGCCAGCTCGGTGGCGAGGGCGCCTTGAACGCTGATGAGGTTGGGTGGAAGAAATTCCTGCCGGGAGGCTGGACGGTGAGAGCTGGCGGTTGCTTGTAGACCGAGGCGAGTGAGGTTCTAGTGCTACTAGGAGTGCTAGACACCGCTCAATTATAGCGGCCGCGGACCAGTTCCAGTGGAGGTCCGTCAGTTGTGGCCGCCTATTTATGGCGCTCCAGGGGTCCTGTCATGAACAGCAGATGACGGCGGTGCACAGGTTCCGGGGCCTGGAGCCCCGGAGCGCCCAAAGCCCCGCGGCATGGCTTACACCAAACGCCTTTGTGATGCACGGCAAGCAAAGGATCGCCTGCATCACTGGAGTATTCTGGGTCCAAGGCATCATGGCTGGTGGGCAGAGGCCGTTTGAGAGAGACAAAAGGATCCATGGATGTGTCGCCAAGAATGGCCATGTTGAGAGCATCTCGCTGCGCTTCAAGGAGCCTGGTTCTCACGACGGCCTTGCGAGCAGAGTAGCCTTGATTCCGTTTCAGAGCCGGATTCTTTTGTGCCGGATCATGGTTCCTGCACGCATTGCGTCTCTGAAAGGGTGACTGGGCAGAGCAGCGGGAAAGTTGGATGAATTGGAACAAGTCATTTATCAAGACGAGAGGGAGGGAGACTGTCGATGGCCGTTATCATCTTGGGTGGCGCCGGCTACCTAGCTACCTACCTAGGTACATACGCAGCAAGGCGACCCGGATATCTCAGAGACCGGCCGACTACCCGGTCCAGGAGATCTAGACTGCTCGACAGGACAGGTGATGAGGCGGAACTCGTCGGCCTAGCCGGAGTCGCAGTTGTCAATGGCCGGCCGTTGGCTGCAGGGTTGCAAAAGCACGCTGCGGCTGCAACCAGAGAGTCACGCAGAGGAGTCACGATACCCGATGGGCCGTCCGTGTTTCGTCGTATTGGTGATCCATGCAGGCTGCTGCTGCTGCTGCTGCTGCTGCTGCTGCGGCCGCACGTGGCGGCTTCGCTGTCAAAATAAAATTGGTATGGCAGACCGGCATTTCGATCGTGCTTGCATCAAGCGCCAAGCTTGTGGCCAGTTTCGTACCGGGTATCCGCACAGAGTACGGGATACGTAGCATCGTGATGGTCCTGTGAGGTCCTGTGAGTGTGCAAGGGGGAGACGCGAGTGGAGGGAGGATTTGCTCCGTGGATGTGAGTCACTAAACTAGTTACACGCAGCGTCTTGAGGAAGGAAGGATGCAACCGTCCACCCTTCATCTCCAGAGGCAAGTCTCTCGATGTTCCTTTTCACAGCATCACGGGATCGGCTCCGACGACCTCGACCGCCGTCATCACCATCATCGTTATTGCTAGACCTCCTTGGCTCGCCTGTGCGCCACAACTGTACGTTGTGCACCCGCAGGGCTCACTCGGGTAGCGTCCCGTCCCGCCTCGGCAGACGCGAACCGGCCGCCCCCCTGCCCTGAGGCCTGTCCATTCGGCACTTCGCTCCCGACTAACAAGCCTGATTGACAGCAAGCCTCCCTACTCCCGAGCCCGAGACAGACAACCTACGGCTTCGAGCCGACCAACACACGAGCCCTACAATAGCCTGCTCCTGCAGTACTGTGCAGAGTACAGAGTACTACGAATACAGATAGATCTCAGGCATCCGGCGCCAAGATGAGGTGCGTCCCCAAAAGCATCCTTCGACGACTGGACCCGTTCCCCCCGCACGCCAGCCACGACTGTCCTCGCCTCCCCCGCCGTTCTCACCCCGGCCTAGTTGCCCGCCAATAAGAGAGCTCCCGACCTTCCACCTTCTGTCTCCCCTCCATGGTCCCCACGGCCTTCCTCGACCCGAACCACGCAATCGCCTCCCCGAGACGGACACAGGCTACGCATTCTCTCATACCCGCTCCTGAGTGTACACATTGCCCACCAACGCCCGTTGCAACGCCACCACTCTCACACCCTTCCCACGCCCAGCCGCTTTCCCGTCACTCGGCCTTGTCAGCTGCTGATCTGCTTTCAGCAGCTCGCACCACGACGCCGACGGCTATATCTTCTCTCCTCCCGCCTCCCGTCACCAAGCCACCTACTCCACCACCTACTCGGCCCATCGACCGCCTCCGCTACCGGCCAAGCTACGCCGTCTGTCCAACCGATCAGCTCCTCCAGCTCCCGGCCACTTGCTTGAACCTCGCATCATGGGTGGCGGCGACGATCTCAAGAGCAAGAGCTCTTATCCTCTCTTCGCCCACAAGCCTGTTGGCGTCCCCAAGACGAGCATCCTCAAGAGCCGCATCGAGTCCTTTTACAAGTCGGGCCAGTACGACAAGGTTAATCTTCTAGCGTGAGTCGTGATACCCGTCCAAAGCCCGAGTGCGTGCTGACACCCGACCTGCAGGAACCTCTACAAGGCCAGGGTCTCGGGAAAGCCGCACGTCAAGCTCCACGTCTGGAGCGCCCCTGGTCAAGACCGCCCGACGTTCAAAGAGGCAGTCTCTCATGACTTCAAGGAGACTAGCACTGGCGCCTCGTTCGGGCCCGCATGGTCGACACACTGGTTCAGGGTCCATTTGACGGTGCCCGAGGACATCAAGGACGAGGAGCTCGTCATATTTGAGTGGGATGCCGGCAACGAGGGCCTGGTCTGGACCGACGATGGCGCGCCTTTGCAAGGTTTGACCGGCGGAGGCGAGCGCATTGAATGGATCATCCCCAAGTCGTTCCGCGACGCCAAGGAGCACATCATCTACATCGAAATGGCCTGCAATGGCATGTTTGGGAATGCGCCCAGCGGCAAGACTAGTATTGCGCCGCCCGATCCCGACAAGTACTATACTCTCAGCAGGGCTAGTATCGCTGCCGTCAATGTTCCCGCCCGCATGCTTCATTTCGACATGTGGGAGCTCGGCGACGCCGCACGCGAGCTGCCAGAGGACTCTGCAGAGCAGAACCAGGCCCTGAGCGTGGCCATGAAGATCATCGACACGTTCCAAGTCGACAATCAGGAGTCCATCCTTGAGTGCCGCAAGCTCGCTCAGCAGATTATCGGGCCCGATGTCGATTCGCACCGAGTCTACCAAGTTGGCAAAGACCCGGTCGTCTTTGGCATAGGCCACTGCCACATCGATACTTGCTGGCTCTGGCCGTGGGCCGAGACAAAACGCAAGGTCTGTCGGTCCTGGTCCAGCCAGTGCGACCTGATGGACCGCTACCCCGAGGCGCACTTTGCTTGCTCTCAAGCACAGCAGTTCAAGTGGTTGAAGCAGTACTACCCTAGCGCCTTTGATCGCGTCAAGAAGAAGGTGGAGGAGGGCCAATTCCATCCCATTGGCGGCAGCTGGGTCGAGCACGACACCAACATGCCCAGTGGCGAGTCGCTTGTGCGCCAGTTCTTCTATGGCCAGAGGTTCTTTGAGGCCGCGTTTGGCGCTCGCTGCCGCACCTTCTGGCTGCCCGACACCTTTGGATACTCGAGCCAGCTCCCGCAGCTCTGTCGCTTGGCCGGCATGGACCGCTTCATGACGCAGAAACTGAGCTGGAACAACATCAACACGTTCCCGCACACGACGTTCATGTGGGTCAGCCCCGACGGCAGCCAAGTCATCTGCCACATGCCGCCCTCGGAGACGTACACCTCGGATGCCAACTTTGGCGACCTGCGGCGAAGCATCACGCAGCACAAGACGATGCGTGTCGACGACTCGTCTCTCCTGGTCTTTGGAAAGGGCGACGGTGGCGGCGGCCCTACCTGGGAGCACTTTGAGAAGCTGAGGCGATGCGCCGGCATTAGCAACACCGTCGGGGCAATCCCGAAGCTGAAGCTGGGCCTCGGCGTCGACGACTTCTTTGACCGCCTGGCACCCAAGGCGGACAAATTTCCGACGTGGTACGGAGAGCTGTACTTTGAGCTTCACCGAGGCACTTACACCACCCAGGCCAACAACAAGTACTTTAACCGCAAGGCCGAGGTCATGCTTCGCGACGTTGAGCAGCTGGCAACGTTTGCGTCCATCAAGGACAAGTCGTACAAGTATCCCTCTGAGGAAATCGACGACATGTGGGAGGCCGTTCTGCTTTGCCAATTCCATGATTGCCTTCCCGGAAGCTCCATTGAGATGTGCTACGACGACTCGGACAAGGTAGGCCGTCATGTGCCTTCATGACGCTACATGCGCCAATGCTGATGATGGACAGCTTTACGCCCATGTCTTCAAAACAGGACAGAAGCTCCTCCAAGACTTGTACCGGTCCTTGAACGTCTTCAACGCCCGCCCCGCCGACCTGCACGAGTCTGTTGTCCTCAACACTCTGCCCTGGCATCGTAAGGAGATTGTCGAGATCTCTGACGCCGAGGCCGGCATTGCTTCTGGAGACGGCCAACTGGTACCGCTGCGTGCTTTCAAGTCTCAGGATGGCAAGCCAGCTGTGTCGGTGACTGAGAATGGCGACGCATTTGTTCTTCAGAACGATGACCTCCGGGTCGTTGTCGAAGGCGGCTGCGTCACCTCGCTTTACGATCGCATCAACGAGCGGGAAATCGTCGAAAAGGGCGGAAAGGCCAACAAGTTCGTCATCTTTGACGATATCCCACTGTTCTGGGAGGCCTGGGACGTCGAGGTTTACCACCTCCAGACGCAGAGAGACCTGCAGTATGGGCAGACCAAGGTCCACGAGAGCAAGCCGCACAAGGTCACCCTGGTTACCGACATCAAAATCAGCGGCAAGAGTGCCTTGAAGTCTTACATTAGCCTCTCCGCGGCCATCAAGGACCAGCCCTCTCAAGTCGACTGCTCCGCCGAGGTTGACTGGCATGAGAACTCCAAGTTCCTCAAGGTCGAGTTCCCAGTCGACATTGTTAACAACGAAGCCTCGTACGAGACTGCGTACAGCATCACCAAACGACCCACGCACTACAACACGAGCTGGGACATGGCCAAGTTTGAGGTTTGCTGCCACAAATTCGCCGACTTGTCCGAGCACAACTATGGCGTCTCCATTCTCAACGACAGCAAGTACGGCTTCGCAACGGCGGGCAAAGTCATGCGTTTGTCGCTGCTGCGCGCGCCCAAGGCGCCCGATGCCCACGCCGACATGGGCCACCACTCGATCCGCTGGGCCATATTCCCCCACAAGGGATCGTTGTCCTCGGCCACAGTCAAGGCTGCCTATGCCTTCAACAATCCATTGAAGCTGCTGTCGGCTCCGAAGGCTACGGTGGAGAAGCTTTCTGGGTTTCCGGTCAAGCTCGTCGACCTCGACGAGTCCGCATCGCTGATGCTCGATGCGATCAAACGTGGCCACGATGATGAGGACGTCAGTCGCCGCGAGGGGCTCCGTGTCAACAAGGGGCAGAGCATCATCCTGCGCGTGTACGAGTCCCTGGGCGGTCGTAGCAAGGGCCTGGTTCAGACACAGCTCGACGTGAAACGCGTGATCAAGACAAATGCTCTCGAGGACGAATTGGAGGAGATCAAGTTTGCCAATGGCGAGTTTGCCGTGGAGCTGCGACCCTTTGAGGTGGCCACGTATAAGCTTCAACTGTAGGAGCTTGGCGAAGCCGTCTATAGTTGTCGCTTGCTGATGCACGAGATGCGTGGAGAGATGCGAGTGACGACTGCGGGAGAATGTGGCTCGAGCAGTAGGAAACATGGAGCTACGAGGCGGCCAGGGAGCTTCGAGACAAAGCAGGGGACCACGAGGGGTCTGAATTTTGTCTAGTGGAGCGTATAAACCGAGAGTTAATTTCCCCTGGGCAAATCGGCAATGTTGCTATTCCTGACATTTCTCCCACCATCTCTCGAAGCCGTGCCTCGTCAAAACAGTCCGTCCATGAACGCCAATGCAAACTGATGACATGGTGGCTCCCATACAGACAAACTGAAACTACATGGCAAAAAGAAGAGGACGACTGAACCTGGAGATGGCGGCTCA
>JAPEBW010002051.1:0-15872 GCA_027405785.1 Ophiocordyceps robertsii
AAACAGTTAATTAAAAGAGGGACCTTTTAGAGCTTTAATCCTTTTAAACTTATCGATTAAAGAGGAAGAAAGTGATTCTAAAGTATAGGCTTAAGCATTATCTTAAAGAGCTTAAGAAATATTAGTTATAAAGCTAAAATAGGAAGTATTTAAGCATTTTAAAATCTAAGTAATAATTACTACCTCGGGGATTTTAATTTCTTATATATTTAGCTTATCGAAAAGCTCTTTTATCTTATTTAGATATTTCTCGATCGAAGTATAGGTTTCGAGGGTTATGTTAAATAGTCCTTTTATAAGAAGAAAATTCGAGGTGAAATTTACTAGGTTATAAAGGGTTTTTAAAGCTTCTTAGGCTAACTTTATAGTTATATAGTGTTTTATCTAAGAGAGAGGACTATCCTTAACTATAAGACATATAAGGGCAAGGATTTCCGCTAATTTAGCATATAGATCTTAGGAGACGGCTCCGGCGGCTTTCTCTTAGATAAAAACGGATTCTATTCGGATTAACTAAGAGGAATAATTCGAAGAGCCTTTTAGCTTGCTAAATTAGCAGTCGGTCTTAGTAGCTATGTTTTTTATAGATTTCTTTTAAGAGGTATATCGGTATAAAAGTTAATTTAAAAGAGAGGAGGTAAGGAGTATTAATTAAAAGAATATTAGTAAAAGAATATAATAGGAGGGGTTTAAGAAATATAGGGAAAATTATGTTAGAAATTCCGTTTATCGTTATAAAGGGAAAGAATTTTATAAGGTTTTTTATGTTTAATATAGTCCTGAAGATATAGTTATAAAGATATAAGGTATAGGAAGGAGGAGGAGAGGGGAAAAACAAAGAACCGAGTCCGATAAGATATTAGGAGAATTCCGGAGAAAATACGCCTAGTAAGCGCAACTACGTAGAGGGTAGGAAAGAATTTTGCTAGATCTTGCCGATTACGTAAAAGTCGGAAAAGCGTTGGTAGGGGTTAGGGGTAAGTCCGGCTTAAAGGGAAGCCGGGCTTATAACTAATAAAGGGGTAAATAGGTATAGAAGAGAGCAGGCTTATAGCTATAAGTAAGGGGATTATAAAGATATAAAGAGTATGCGAAAAGGTAAAGAAATAGGTAAGATATATATATAGAAGGTTAATAATCTATCTAAGGTAAAGGGGGGACTAAGGCTTCCTTATATAGATAATTCCTAAGCTATAAGTAACTTAAGTAATTTAGAAAAGAGCCCCCTATCTAGCGCAGTTATATATAGTAGGCTAATAGCCGTTATTAGGTTAATATTATATTTATAAGCCTAGGGATTAATCCCGCAAGGAATACGAGGTGGCGTAGCGACTTAGCACGGATTATACATATAGTCTCTATATATACCTCTTCTTAATCTGCTTATATCTTACTTATATGTGGGTGGAATAATATAGGGAAATATATATAGTATGCAGAAATATATCGCGGATTTAATATATATTTCAGCGTATTTATAATATGTGTTATTTATGCTGTATTTAGCTTATAAGCTGCGGGAGAGTATATTTTACTCCTTTATAAATCCTTACTTTATATTTAGTCGTGCGGCTTCGTCTTTATTAAGGCGATTAGTGCGTCCGGCTAGAACTTATAGTAAAGTTTTTTTAACTCTCCTTTAAGGCGTATATTTAGGCCCTTACTAAGTAGTAAAGAGTCTCCGCGCCGGGGAATGCTTAAGTTCCCCGGCGGGATACGTTATAAAAGACTAGCTTTATTTAAGCCTTATCTTATATTATTATCTTACTTATCTTTCTTACGCCGTTTTTAATCCTCCGCTAAGTCTCCCGTTTTACTTACTAGCTTTATAGGCCGCTTATAAGCAAGATATTATATCCTACCTATTACTGCTATCGTAGTTATCCCCCGCTCTCCGTCGCCGGGCTTTCCGACTTATTATCCTTCTTACGTAGCGTTACTACCTACGCCTTTCCGCCGACTAACGCGCGTCTAGCTACTAAGAAAGTATTAAGGTAAAGGTAAGCTATCCCGCTAATATTAATAAGTATAGTAAGCATTAAGGTATTAAATGTCTATATTCCCGCTTAAAAGCGGGTAATAAGGTCCTTAATAGCTTTAGTGCTTAACTCCTTATTCTTAAGGTTTTAAACGTGCTTAATAGTCTTAAAGAACCTTTATATAAAAGGGGCCTTAAAGGCGAGAATATAAAGCGCGTAGTTAGTACGGCTAATAAAGCGGATATCGAAGCCTAGGAACTTTATTACTTAAGTTAAAGTTAAGTTGCGTTTAGACTCTTCGCGGGCTTATAAGTAGAACTTAGTATAGTTTATAGCTAAGCGGAAACTCCTTATTATTATAATCTTATCGCTAAAGTATAAGCTTATAAAGCCGGGTCCGTTAAGAATTATATTAGTTATTATTAGCGGCTTTTATAAGATCGGGCGGTAAAATATATCGCGAGGCTAGTTATCGCTATCTCCTTTAGTTAAAGAGGGACGGCGGATAGACTATAGTAAGGCGCTTATACGCCTTTATATAGCCGGGCTAAGCGTAGCGGCGGGCGGGAAGAGCGTTCGCTAAGCGGGACTAAATAGGTCCTTAAGGCTTATTATAGCTATAAGCTAAGAAGGGGATTTTATAATATAGGCTAAACCGCATACGAAGTAAGATAAGGTTTAGCTATAGTTACTTAAGACGCTGCTATAAACCTAGCTATAAACTAGTTAAGCTAAGCCTTAAATATATAGTTAAGGATAGCGCGGACGTCGTTTTAGTTATTTAGCTAAAGCGGGTTTCCGCTAACTATAGCGGCTACTATAAATCTTAGGACTATAGCGAGGTTAGCTAACCTTAAGGCGTTAAGTATAGGCTAGTTATTCCGCTAATAAAGATTTCCGGCTACGCCTTAAAAAATATATAGGCGGCGGGGGCTTTTAAATAATAAGAGCTAAGTAAAAGGTATAGCTAAGTTACCGCGAAACTAGCTATTTAGACCTCGCTATAGTATAAGGCCGGGAGGCGAGTCGTTTAAGTTAAGTATTTAAAGAGGGTAGTATAAGCTATCCTTTATAGTACTATAATTTAAGTTAAATCTATCGGCTTAAGCGCGGCTATAAAAAGCGGCGTAGGTTTATACGGAAGCTTAAACTTAAAGGTTTTAACTCTTACTAAGGGACTTAAGGCTATAAAGGATAGCCGCTTTATTTTTATAAAGCTCGAAAGCTTATTTATATCCTTTATATTAAAGGTATAAAGGCTTATAAGAAAGCGGGCTAAAGAAGTAGTTATAAAATAGCTAGTCTTAGCTATAGGAGATATTAAATAATAAAAGGACTTAAAACGGGAGTATAAGGATTATAAGCTTAAGGTAAAGAAAGTTATATATATAGGAGTAAGCGAGGTATAGCGGGCTATAGCTAGCGGTAAAGATTAATATAATTATAAAAAGAAAAAAGGAAAGGAGAGAGGGCAAGCGGCGAAGAGAATTTAAATAAGTATACTATAAGGCTAAAAGGGCCTTATTACTTAAGGTAAACGGCGGTATATTATTATTAAAATAACTAATTACCTTAAGTATAGTAAGTTATAGTTTCTTATAACTTATAGTAGCTTTTAAGTCTTATACCTAGGCCTAACTACTTAACTCTCTTAGTTAAAGAGTTTCGTATTAAGTTATAAAGGCCGCGCGTTATACTCTCGTCCGAACTACTTAAGTAACTAACTCCTCTTATGCTTTTTTAAAAGCTTTTACGATCTTTAGCGAGAAGACCGCTTTTTCGTTTACTTAAAAGTTATAGCTACTTAGCTAGCCTTTTTAAGCTATAAGGAACTCCTTCCTTAGCTTTCCGCCGCCTTTCTTTATTATATAGCTTTATAAGATTCGTTTTACTTCTTACTCGTTTAAGTAAAGTATCCCTTTATCTTAAACTAGTCTTAAGCGTATAGCTAGCTCGTCCGCTAAGCGTAGTTATACTACTAAAACGACTAAATAAATATTAAAGGACCTTTTTATATCTAACCGGTATATAAGCTATCTTACTTTAGCGGTAACCTTAAATAGCTTAGTGCGTTTTTCTTAAAGCTTTATTAGTTTACTATCCGTAATATAATAGCCTTTATTAAGCTATAGCTAAACTTAATCGCTAGGCTTAAATTTTAGTAGGCGGTGTTTCTTATTATATTTATCCTTTATAGCGGCTTAAGCATAGGTAATAGCTAACCTAGCTTCTTCTTATAAGACTTCTTAGTTTTATAAGTATAAGTAGTTACTAAGGAACTAAAGGCTATTATCTATTTTTATCCTTATAATAAGCTTACTAAAGGCCGCGTAAATTACTAAGAAAAAGGAATTATTAAGGCTAAACTAAAAGGCAATTAGCGTATTAGTTTAATATAGGTTTAAGAAATTAGCGGTAAAAAATCGTAGCGCGATTTTTATAGTTTAGTTTCGCCTTTTTAATAGGCCGTTAGTTTAAAGGTATTAAGCGGTAAATATAAAAAGCTTCGATTTAAAGGCTTGCTATAAGGTCTGCTAAAATACTAAGGTAAACTTTACGTCTTAGTTAAAGATTATCCCTTTTAAAATCCTTTAGTTAGCGCGGAGTAGTTCGGTATATAACGCTTATACTTAGTCTTCCGCTATAAACTAGTTATTGCTTAGGATAAAGAGATATATTTTTAAGAATTTATCGGTTATAGTTAGTAAGGTATTAAAGAAGTTCCTTATAAGATCTTTTTATAAGGATTGTTTAGCTTAAACTATTAAGAGCCCGGTAATAAAGTCTATCGCTATTATATAGTATAAAACCGGCGGGCTTTAAATTAAGATAAGCTATCTTAGTATCTTACCTTAGTTAGTTTAGTTATAGTAATAAGTATCGTAGCCGTTTATAACTTTATCTATATATCTACTAAGCTATAAGATTAAGAAGCTTTTAGATAAGTCTTACTATATATATATACGGCCGGTATAAAAGTATTTAGCGTAAGCGTCTTCGACGATCTCCTTAGCGTAGGTCTTAAGGATATATAGTCTCCGGCGTCCGTCGTTTTCCGTAAAGTATAGCAACCCCTATAACCGGAAGAATAGGAGTCCGGGGACCCCGTCTTTATCGCTAAATTACGCTATAATTTTTACTTACTATATATCTTCCGTATATCTATTAATTATTTTTTAGCGGAGCGGCAATTCGATTAATACTTCTATATAGAGGAACACGCGGTCTATTATCTTATCTTCTTAAATATATTTTAATTCCCCTTCTTAGTTTAAGGATACTAGCCTATTATCTTAGTATAGTAGATATAAAAGCGTGTTTAGTATAACGTTTTCGATGCTTAAGATATAGTATACTTTAAGCGGGAATTAGCTTAAGTATTAAGACGCGAGGACTAGCTTATCGTTAGATTTTATACTAATAAAGAATAAGGATTTCTAGTATACGATTTTATAGGTACTTATATAGTTAGTAAAGATAACTACTTATAGCGTTTTTACGGATAGTACTATAGTGCGTAGCTTATATACTACTTATATTAAACCGGCTACTTTAAGTTTTATAAGCTAGTATTAAGGTTCTCCGCTTTAAAAAGCGCGGCTTAAGTAAATAATAAGCTAAACTTTAGTCTAGGCTAGTAGCGTCTTTTTATCCTATTCCGTGCTTTCTTTTAAGTAAAAAGCTATAGCTGCTACTCTATATTCTCGGGATATATCGATCTAAATAAATAGTTATTAAGCGGGGTCGAAGTAGTAAATCGTTTAAGGCTTAGTAAGTTTCTTAGTTAAAATCGTAAAGGCCTTTTCTTCTTTTAAAGTAAGCTAAAAAGCGGCTTTCGCGGTATATTAAGCCTATCCTTAGCCCCTTAAGGGGACTCCTTCTTCCTATCTTACTTAAAGCAGCTCCGTCTTTCGTTTTTATAAGACGTTAACTTTCTTAGCGAAATGCGGGACTATATAGCGTAGCTACTTAGTAAGGCCGATCTATTTCTTAAGCTATTAAAGGTTCTTTAAGAACGCGATATCCCTTAAAGCTTATACGCGTTTATTTATATTTCTTAAGCTAATAGCGTTTACTTTAAATCCGAAGAGCTATATAAATAAGTATGCTAAGAAGGACTTTAATCCGGATAAGGTAATATTATAGTTATAAAAGGCGCGGAATATAGCCTTTAAATATTAAAGGTATTCTTCGGCCGTATTAAAGTAGATAATAATATTATTAATATAAGCCGCCGTATATTCTTAGTATTTATAAAGGACGTTATTAATAAACCTTTAAACGTATGCCGGGGAGTTCTTAAAGCTTATAAGTATTACTAGTAATCTTTTTAGCCCGCGATAGCTTATAACTATAAACCTTTCTTAGTAGTCTTAGTAGACTAAAAACTAATAAAAAAACGATTATATATTTACCGTACTAATAAACTTCTTTCCTTAAAGGCGTTTAATTATATTGCTTTAAAGGGGCATTAAGTATACGTTTAAGGTAATAATAGCGTTAATCCCCTATAAGTCTATAACTACTTATCCTTTCTCCTTTCCGTTTACTATTTTTTATATTATAAATACTAGCGCCGCGAACGGGGTTAGCCTATAAACTTATTTTAATCGGCCTTATATAGTTAGCTAGCCGAATATTATATCTACTACCTTCTTATCTTTATCGCTTAATAAGTATAATCTTAATACGACTTATTAGTATTGCTATCTTTTTACTAAAGGAATATATATATATTCGGATTTGTCTATATATACTACTCCCTCGTCCTTTTAAAGGCGGGGAAACGATTAAAGGATATTTTAGACTTTTAATATATATTTTAAGTCTTTAGCGTAGATCCGGACGCCCTTATCGGTAGTAAGTTTAAGTAGGTTTTTAGTTCGGCCGATTTTAAGTTTATAGTTTATAGTAAGATCTTTTTATAGGAAGTCCTTAGTAAGGTTTATTTTATCCGGATTTTCTATAAGGGCTTCCGCTAAGGAAGTAGTAGCGTTAACCTCCTTATATAGCTAAAACTACTTATTAAGGTCTATAATTGTCCTTACCTTTTAGCTTTAGCGGAGTACTAGTAGTTCCTTAAAATAGTTTATCGCCGTAAAGCTCGTATAATTCTATATTATTATCCGGGCGAGGCTAGGGTTATTAGGGAAAAATATTATATTACGCCCCGATAGCGGCGCCTAGACCTATATAAGTAAGGCGTAGCTAGAACTAGCTAAAATCGTTATAGTAACTAAGTAAATTACCCGTTTATATATTACTAGTCTTAGCCGGACTATCTTAACTTCGGCTTTAATCCCTTTATAAGCCTTAATCCGTAAAACTAACGTAAAGTTAATAAGGTCCCTTAAGTAAGGAATTAAAAAGTCTTAGCTAAGTAATATATTAGCTACTAAGCGTTTTACTATTTAGGCGCCGATCCTTACCTTTACGACCGCGAGGCTACTATTTAGCCTTCTTAGTATATAAGCGGTAAATTCTGCTTATTTAACGGTAGCTATTTTTCTTACTTCTTAGATAAGAATTCGTTAAAAGGAGTTTATAGTTACGTCTTAAAAAGTCTTTACTAAGTCGGCTTAAATAAGGCTTTAGTTTACCCCGGTATCCGTATAAGCTTTAATACTTATCCTAGGCCCTTCTTTTCTATAAACTAATAAGCATATATAAGTAAATCGTAACGGCTTATCGGGGTTTAATAGCTAAATATTAAGGGAAGCCTTAACTATCTAAACGCTTTATAGCTTTCGAATAACTACTTACTATACTAAACTACGTTTTTATATAGCAATATCTTAGTTAAGGTTAAGGGGGTGTTTATCTTTAACGTATTAGTAAAGCTTATTTTTTAAGGGGAATACTTTACCGTAAAATCCGCACGCTTTATTAGCCTCTTATACTAAGTTTACTATAGTATAAATTGCGGTTTCCTTTAAGCTTTTATTAGTATCCGACTAAGCTCCTTTTATATTATACTCTTTATCCTTTAAATAGTCGTTAGTCTTTATTATAGTTTCTTCTTTAATCGCGGGGTATACCCGTTTTAGCTTTAGTATTAATAAGCGTATAGTCTTAAAAGTCTTTTCTCTTTTAAGCCGGAAGACCTTAACTTATATTCTTAGCTATTTAAGCGGGTTTCTTCTTTAACTTAGCAAGCGCTATAAGGCTTAAGGTATATTTATCCTTACTAAGTAGTCTAAAAACATAACCCTTAGTCCTAGCAAGCCTTTAATAGATAGCTAGGGCGTCCTAAACTATCCTTTAAGTATATATAAGGTATAGCTAGTTAGCCCTCGCCTTTTTATAGGTTAGACCTATTTCTTTTGCGTTAATAAGTACTTCTAAGATCCTTAAGTATATTTAACTTATAGCTAAGGAAGAATTTCCTTATATTTATTAATCTATTTATTAATATCCTTATTCCTTACTAAGCGTTATAAGAATTTTTATAAGTAGACGTTTAGCTTTTAGTAGATTACTATAGTTAAGTAGTTTAGTTAGTAAAGCGCGGCCTTAGCTTTATATTATAAGCGCGATATCTAAGACTTAAAGTCGGATCTTACTACTATATCTTCGATAGTAAAGTGCTTTTTATTAAGTGCCTATATTACTATATTTTAGCGGATTCCGAACCGTTTTTATAAGGCGGATATTTATCGGCTTAGTTTAACGCTAAGCTCGCTAAGTTCTTCTTATTATAGTTTTAAAAGGTTCCCGGAATACTATTCCGCCGCATTTCCTTAAAGGAAAGAGGGCAATTAAATAGCTAATTCGTTTATATAGGCCTTGCCTTTATTAGCGTTTCGGCGGATAAAGTTAATAAAACGGTTTACTCCTTAAAACATACTAGCCTTATTATCTTCTTAGACTTTATCGAAGGATGTTTTTAAAGGTCTTAATAGGTTAAATCTCCTTATATCCTTAGCTTATAGTTAAGGTTTTTCTTAAGGCTTAGTAAGCGTATTTTCTTTTCTTAGTACTTAAAAAAGACTAAGGAATTATTTATTTAATATTGCTATTATTCCTACTAAAGGGCTTAAAGCTATACTTAGTCTTAGTATTTACGCGCTTAGTATAAATAGGTTTAGCCCGCTAAGGGTATTGCTTACCGCGTCCTTATCGCTTATTATTAAAGTCTTAGTCTTAATACTCTCGCTAAGTGCTTAACCTTCCGTTTTATACGCGTCTTAAAATCCGGTACGCTATAAGGCCCTTAGTATAGGAGGCTCGTTTTTATTAATTAAGAGTCCTAAAAATGCCTTAATTAGCGCGGCTATAGTAAACGAGGCTAAGCGGTAATACTAAACTAAGAAATTACTAAGTATCCTTTAAGGCGGATTTCTAGTTAAGGCCTTTAAGCTAAACTCTATTAGTAGTATGTGGTAGAAATATCTACTAAGCTTATTGTTCTAAGGAAAGAGTAACTTTATTATAGGCTTAATCCGGAGGGTATTTAATAAGCGGGGAGCCGGATAGTTTTAAAGTCGGCTTATCTTTACTTCTTTTATTTAAAGGATAATCGATCCGTTTAAGTAATATTAAATTTAGTTTACTTAGTTATATAGATTTTATTATTTTATAGTCTATCTTTCGTTAGTATTTTAAAAGCGGATTACCTTTTAAAGGGTAGTAGTCTTAGCTTAGCTAAGTAAGACTTATTTTATATCCCGTTTAGCTTTATAAGCTATCGCGGTATAGTACCTTAAAAAGGGGTAAGGGAGATTATTAAACCGGTATACCCGGTAAGCTATAGCCTCTTCCGCTCTTATAGCCTACTTATCTTAAAGTTTTATTATAAGCGCGTTAAGGAAGAGATACTTATTATTAAGGTTAGACTTAAAGGCTAATAAGAGCTTCTTACTAAAGAAAATATCGTTTAATATCTAACTTCTTATAAGATAAGTACTTAATCGTGCGATATAGTCGCTCTTAGCTTAGCGGATATCTAAAGAATTTCCGTTTAAATAAGTAAGAATTGCTATTATTAGCTACGCTTTATAGTATAAAGATAGGGGATAAAGCGCGGACTAATTACCGCTAGTTAAGCTAGTACTACGGACTAATTACTGCTAGTTAAGGCCGGTACTATAAACTAATTACCGCTAGTTAAGCTAGTATAATAAACTAATTACTATATATAAACGTATATAAGGGTTTAAAAATAGTAAAAAGCTTATTTATTTTTAAAGGTATAGCTAGCTACTTTATACTTAGTCCTTTAAGCTAATTTTAAAGATCTTTAACTATATTATTTATAGTACGTAAAATAACTTATAGATATCCTTATAAAATCGCTTAATAAACTAAGTATAAGCTTAGTTAAAAACACTATAAACTATAGTCGGGGAAATCCCTTAAATATCCTTAGATATCTTTTAAAAATCGCGATAAGGTTTATCCTATATCTTTTAAGGTGCTTTTATAGTTAAAAACGGGTTAAACTATAATTAAGATATCCCGCGGAAATCCTTAAAAATCCCTTAAAGATACCGGCAGAATCCGCTTAATAGTTTTTATAGTATCTCCTTTAATTAAAGATATCGTAAATTATAGTTAAGTAGGCTCTTAACCCTCTATAGTTATATCCCGGAAACTTTAGCGGGGTCTAACTAGTAATATTTATTATATCTCCTTAAGCGAGCCTTCGTAGTGCGTGCTCCGGGCGTTCTTATCGCGGGGTTCTATAAGGCTTCCTTAAGAGTAAAGTAAGGAGTCTAAGCATAGCTGTTTAGATTTCGTAATACTAAAGCAAGACCTTTTAATAGTATAGTATTATCGCACTATTTCTTTATAGTAAATAGTAATAATTCCTACTTATTTAAACAGAAATCCTTTAAATATCCGCTAAGCTAAGAGTAATTATATTATACGATTAAGCACTTATCTTATAAGAAGTTAAATACTAAATAATATTTTCTTTAGTAAAAAGCTCTTATTAGCCGTTAAGTCTAACTTTAATAATAAGTATCTCTTCTTTAATACGCTTATAATTAAACTTTAAGATAAGTAAGCTATAAAAGCGGAAAAAGCCGTAGCTTATTAAGTATATTAGTTTAATAATCTCCTTTACCCTTTTTAAAGTATTATACTATAATAGCTTATAAAGCTAAATAAGACGTAAAATAAGTCCTGCTTAGCTAAACTAAGACTATTACCCTTTAAGAAGCAATCTGCTTTTAAAATACGAATAAAAGATATATTATAAAACAGTAAAACTTATATAATTAAGTAAACTAAATTTAGTACTATTAAGATATATTAATTATTCTTTAAATAAAAAAAGTAAAAATAAGCTAGCCTTAAGCCTTTTTAGCTCTTTACCTTTTAAATACCCTTTAAATTAAGCTAGCAATAAAGCTATTTTTTCTTTAAGATAATAAGCTTAGTAAATATTTTTACTAAGTGCTATTAATAAAGTTTAGTCTATAAGCCTTAACTAAAAATCCGCCTTAAAGGATACTTAATAGTTTCTTAGTTTAGTATTACTATTTAGCTTTATTTATTATAGCCGCGCTAATTAAAGCGTTTTTAAGGCTTTTTATTAATAAAAATAAGCTTTTTATACTTAAGAATTTATAGTATATTAAATTTTAAGATATATATAAAATAAAAGGTTAAGTACTTAGCGATAGTATTAAGACTAAGACCTTAATAATAAGCGATAATGATATAGTAAATAATACTTTTAATAAGCTAAACTTATTTATATTTAACGTAAAAAAACAAAGATTAAGTATAGCTTTAAGCTTTTTAGTAAGAATAGTAATAATATTAAATAAATAATTCCTTAATCTCTTTTAAGCACTAAGAAAAAAGGATATACTTATTAAGCTTTAAGAAAAGCCTTAATTATAAGCTAAGGATATAAGAAGATTTAACTTATTAAAGCCGCTAAAAGTATCTTTTAATAAAGTTTAAGAAAATAATAAAGCTAATATATTTTAAAAAGTAAACTATTTTCTTAACTTTATTTACTAAATCGCTAATAAAAGCAAGGCTTATATAGATAAATTAGCTATTTAATTGCTTTTTTTCCTTTAAAGAAGCGCGGCGGAATAGTATTTTAAAGACCTCTTAAAACTATAATAAAAAGAACTTAGCAAGCTTAATATTAAGCTAAGCTAACAAATCTTTACTTTATAAAACGGTTTAAAATCCGCTTAAATATAGCGATATAAGTACTTAATAAGAAGTACTTTACTATTAAAGATATAATAATAAGGTTTAACTTTAAGTCTTAAATATTGCGCTTATAATATAAAGCTAAGGCCGCGCTTAATTAGCTAAATTACCTAACTATAATAATTTACTAAAAGCTAAATATTTACTTTTAAAAATCCTTATACTATTTAATAAGAAACGAGGATATTAATAAATAAATCTATAAATATAAGGAGATTCTTTCTTAACTATAAGTTAAATATACTTAAGGATCTGAAAAGTACTTATTAGCGTAAAAGAAATAAGTCTAATATATAAAAAAGTAAGGACTAGTTAACTATACTTTATATATACTTTAAAAATAGTTTAAAACGCCTTAACTATTTATTAAAGGCTTATTAAGACTATAAGTTACTTTTTTAAACTGCTTAGCTAAGGCGGATATACTATAAGCTTTATAGCATTTACTAATTTAAAAAAGAAACTTATTTAAATAGCTAAAGATAAAAGCTTAGGTCTTCCGGCTTAAGAAAAAAAAGACCTTTAAGATAATATACTTATTAATATTAAAACTAAATTAAATATACTTTATAATTAAGAAAAGAACTATAATAAAGATTAATAACTATTTAAAAGATATAAAGTATAATATAAAAAGAGCTTAAATAAATATTAATAAAAGTTTAAAAGAAACCGTAATTTATATTATAGTAAACTAAGTTTAAAAGGCTAATAAAGTATACGGATTTTATAATAAAGTATTCCCCTTAAAAATAAGCTTTATTAATATATTAAAGATAAATACCCCCTTAACCTTAGCTAAGATATTACTATATAAAAACGTAGCTTAGTATAATAAGTAGTTATTTAAAAGCTATAAAGCGTTTTAATAGTTATGGCTTTTTTTTAACGTTTAGCTATTAACTTTTAATAAGCTATTATAATTTTCTTTTATACGCTTACTAGTTTATTAAAAAGAAAGGCCTAAGATAAGCATTAAAGCTTATATAAATATTAAGGTAAACTAAAGCCTTATTTAAGTTAACTTAATAAAGACCTTTTAAGATATAACTATAAACTTTTCTTTATAAATTCTTATTTAAGGAGTAAAAAGAATAGCTACTATTAAAGAAATAGAATTTACTATATATATACTAAGAAGGCTAAATAGTAGCTTTATAATTACAAAAGTAAAAATCGGCGCTTAAATAATAAAACGCTTAGCGGCTAATATATTACTTAGCTAAGATATTTTAGTTCCTTATTAAAAAGACCTTATTAACTTTATATTAACTTTATAAATTAAGGCTTATAAAAAGATTAAAGCTAAAGTTAAGATAGTTTAGCTAAGACTAGTAATATATAAATAAGTAATTTACTTAACTACTATAATAATTTTAGCTAGTTTTAGTTATACTTTACTTATATAAGTTTATATACTACTATTAAAGTATAATATAATTTTTTTAAAATAACCTTAAGCTTACTTAAACGATAATATAGGATTATAAAAGCTTTATAGCGATAAACTTATAAGGAGACAGTCTCGCGATACTACTAATTAAGTAGTAAAGATAGTAGATAGTACGATAAGTTATAGTATTACTTAGCTACTTACTTTATTATAAGACTAAAGCTTATAAAAAGGAGAGTCTCTTAGCTTTAATCGCGGGGGCCTATTAACTACCTATTAAGTTAAGACTAAAAGCAAGGCTTTTTACTTAGCGTATTCCCCGCACTTAGTTAGCTTATACTATTAGTATTATTCTTATAATTATCCCCCCCTTATAATAAACGCCCTCGGCTATTTAATTAAGAGTATATTAAATATACTATTATAAGGATTTTAATAATATAAGGTTATAGTTATATCCTTAGTTAATATTATTATATAAGTGCGCGTAATTAAAATATAGTAGTATATACGCCCGGTAGTCGTATATAATTAAATATAGCGTTAAATATATAAGGTTATATACGGGGTTATAGTAACGTTAATTGCCCTTAAGTAATTATAAGTATTGCGCCTATATATCGGTAGCAATATACTAATT
This sequence comes from Ophiocordyceps robertsii, assembly GCA_027405785.1. Lineage (NCBI taxonomy): Eukaryota > Fungi > Ascomycota > Sordariomycetes > Hypocreales > Ophiocordycipitaceae > Ophiocordyceps > Ophiocordyceps robertsii. Next base: position 14,195 of record JAPEBW010002051.1, read on the forward strand.
AAAAGTTTATCGTGCGTATTCCCGCACTTTTTATTTCTCTTCCCCTCTTTAACTCTTCCGCAATTATTTACTATTAAGTCCTTTATACCTTTTCGCTCCTTATTTAATATATATTTTATACCTCTTTATTATCGCTAATATACCTTATACTCCGAAGCCGCGCTCGATTAATAAGCGCGCCGATTTCTTATATTAAATATAGTGTTAACTCTTAAAGGGTTCGCCTTTAAAGCGTTATAGTCGCGACTAAGGTTCTCCTTAAGTCCTTAACTCTCCTTTAGCTAGAAAGGCCGGCACTAATATTAAAAGAGGTTAGGCTAAAAAGACGCCTAGCTTACTATTACCTTATAATAAAGGAGCACCTCTTAAAGAGGTACCTATACTTAACCTTATGCCTATCCTTAAGGATAAGGCTATTAATATACTTATTAACGATTAGTAGGTATAAAGTAAGTCCCTTATCCCTAGCACTAATAGTGCTAATAATAATACTACTCCTTAAGAGTAGTAATAATAGTAAGACCGATTAAGCCTTAAGATATTAATAATACTTAGCTATAATACTCCGCTTATTATACCTCCCTTTAAGGGAGAGTAGCTTAATATAACGGGTAGTAGTAATAGCGATAGCGATAATAATACTTAAATTAATACGGGCAATAATAAGGCTAACGTCCTTATTATTTTATAAGCGAAATATATATAGTTTAAGGCTAAAGCCCGCGCTATTTATACTAGCGGTATAATGCCCGCTAAACTTTAATATATATATTATTTCCGCATTGCTATTATAGCTTATTAAGTATTTAAGCTAAAGCTTATTAAGGTTATAGAGATTAAGTATATTTTCTTTAGCGTTACCTCGTTAAGGTGCGAGTAGTGCTATTAGCGTGCGGCTACTTATAATTAAGTATATTATTAATTAACTATAACTATTAATTAAATATATTATCGCTATTTATTAGCTAATCGTTATATAGGCGGCTATATTTATAGCTAGCGACTATGCCGATATAGTCGCTATACTTAATTATATTTAAGAGCTTAATATACTTAATATTAATAATACTAACTTTAAGGACGATAATAGTAACGATAATGCTTTTATATTTAGCGAAGAGGCTCGCCGCTATCTCGCTATAACGGCCTACTATCTCTATAAAGCGTTTAATATTACTAAGATAACTTATTAAAAGGAGAACGGTGTTATAGGTGCTAAGAAGGATATAATAGTAATTAATATACGATTAATATACTAATAATTAGCTAATAATCTCTTAGTCTTAGTATAGTAATTATCGCACGCTTATCGATAAGCGGCGCGAGCTGCTTACTTAGTTAACCCCGGCGCCGCCCTTTAATATCGATATAGCTAGTTTAAAGTACTATACTTAAGAAGTATAGTTAAAACTCCGGCTACTTATAAGTAATACGGGCTATACGTCTTAGCGATACGCCTTACTTATTATAAAGGCGGAGGTAAGTGCTATACTAATTAAGATATAGCTAATAGAAAAGAGGGGAATACTAATATTTCCCTCTTTAATTAATATAGATAAGGGGACTATTTAGCAAGTTCCCGCAATACTAGTAAAGCGTCGATATAAGTAAAGGATAGTTTAAGTTTATCTTTTCTTTTATCTTTTTTTATCTCTCTTTTATTAATAATATAAGGTAA
>JAPEBW010002052.1:0-15853 GCA_027405785.1 Ophiocordyceps robertsii
CAAGTAAAAAGCTTTTTTTTAAGGTATAGCTCGCTACTTTATACTTAGTTTTTTAAGCTAATTATAAGGGTCTTTAACTATACTACCTTTTTATTTATTATTAGTATATTAAAAAGCCGTAGATATCTTTATAAAATCACTTAATAAACTAAGTATAAGCTTAGTTAAAAAAAACTATAAACTATAATTAAGGAAATCCCTTAAATATTATTAAATATCCTTTAAAAATCGCGGTAAAGTCTATCTTATATCTTTTAAGGTGCTTTTATAAGTAAAAACGGGTTAAACTATAGTTAGGATATCCCGCGGAAATCCTTAAATATCCCTTAAAGATACTAGCGGAATCCGCTTAAAGGTTTTTATAGTATTTCTTATAGTTAAAAATATTATAAACTATAGTTAAATAGGCTCCTAAGCCTTTATAGTTATATCTTAAAGGCCTTAGCGGGGTCTAATTAGTAATATCTATTATATCTCTTTAAGCAAGCCTTTATAGTGCGTGCTTTAAGCGTTTTTATTACGGGGTTCCGAAGGATCTTTAAAAGTAAAGTAAAGAGTCCGTGCGTAGCCGTTTAAATTCCGTAATAGGTTTTATTATAAAGTTTTATAAGGCTCCTTAAGAGTTAAGTAAGGAGTTTAAGTATAGCTATATAAATTTTATAATAACTTCTTTAAGTAAGAAAGAAAAGCTAATATCCTTATTAGTTTAAAGTAAAGATAAAGTAAAAGAGGTGTTAAGTAATAGCTTTATAATAACGTCTTTATATTATATTAATAATATACTATCCTTATCTTTTTAAAAGTTTTTAAAGCTTATTTTACTAATAATAGTTAAGCAGCTTAAAATAATAAGTAAGCAGCTTAAAATAATAAGTAAGCAGCGTTATTATAAATCCTTACTACTTATTTAGTTATATATCTTTATTTTATTAAGGTAATTAGTATATCTAGCTAAAAGTAGTAATAAGGTTTGAAACTCTCTTTTACGCGTATATTTAAGTACTTATTAAGTAATAAGGAGCCTTAATACTAAGAAATATTCGTCTTTTATAGCGGGATATATTATAAGAGATTAGCTTTATTTTAGCCTTATCTTATGTTATTATTATACTTACTTTTTATACTATTTTCAATCTTTCGCTAAGTCTTTTATATTACTTATAAGCTTTATAAGCCGCTAATAAGTCATATATTATATCTTACTTATTGCTGCTATTATAGCTATTCTCCGCCTTTTATTACTAGACCTTTTAACTAATTATTCTTTTTATATAGCGCTATTACTTACACTTTTCCGCTAATTAATATATATTTAACTAATAAGAAAGTATTAAGGTAAGGATAGGCTATCCTATTAATATTAAAAAGTATAATTAGTATTAAAGTATTAAATATCTATATTCCCGCTTAAAAGTAAGTAATAAAGTCCTTAATAGCCTTAATACTTAATTCCTCGCTTTTAAGGTTTTAAACGTATTAAATAATCTTAAAAAACCTCTTTATAGTAAAGGCCTTAAAGGTAAAAATATAAAGCGTATAGTTAATATAGCTAATAAAGCGGATATTAAAACCTAAGAATTTTAATACTTAAGTTAAAGTTAAGTCGCGTTTAAAATCTTCGCGGGCCTATAAGTAAAACTTAGCATTAATAATAAGCGGAAACCCTTAATTATTTTAAATTTTTTGCTAAAATATAAGCTTATAAAGCTAAGGCCGTTAAGGATTGTATTAATTACTATTAGTAGTTTTTATAGGATTAAATAGCGGAATATATTATAAAGCTAGTTACTGCTATCCCTTTTAGTTTAAGAGGGACGGCGGATAGACTATAATAAGGCGCTTATACGCCTTTATATAACTAAGCTAAGCATTTTTATTAAGGGAAAGAGCGTTTATTAAGTAGGATTAAATAAGTCTTTAAGCTTTATAGCGGCTATAAGCTAAAAGGGAGATTTTATAGCGCGGGCTTAACTATAAATAAAGCGAGATAGGGTTTTAGCTATAATAGCTTAAGATATTATTATAAACCTAGCTATAAACTAATTAAGCTAGGCCTTAAATATATAGTTAAAGATAGTATAAATATCGTTTTAGTCGTTTAGCTTAAGCGAGTTCTTACTAGCTATAATAGCTACTATAAATCTTAAGACTATAATAAGGTTAGCTAACTTAAAACTATTAAGTATAAGCTAGTTATTCCGTTAATAAAGAATTTTAGCTATACCTTTAAAAATATATAGGCGGCGAGGGCTTTTAAAAACTAAAAGCTAAATAAAAGGTATAGCTAAGTTACTATAAAACTAGCTATTTAAACTACGCTATAGTATAAAGCTAAGAGGTAAGTTATTTAAGTTAAGTATCTAAAAAGGGTTATATAGGCTATCCTATATAGTACTATAATTTAAGTTAAATTTATTAGCTTTAGCGCGGCTATAAAAAGCGGCGTAGGTTTATATAAAAGCTTAAACTTAAAGGTTTTAACTCTCGCTAAAAGACTTAAGGCTATAAAAGATAGCCGTTTTATTTTTATAGAGCTTAGGCGCCCTCTTATATCCTTTATATTAAAGGTAGAAAGACTTATAAAAAAGTAAGCTTAAAAAGTAGTTATAAAGTAGCTAGTCTTAGCTATAAAAGACGTTAAATAATAAAAGGACTTAAAATAAGAGTATAAGGATAATAAGCTTAAAGTAAAGAAAGTTATATATATATAAGTAAGTAAAGTATAGTAAGCTAAACTTAGCGGTATAAGGAAATATAGTTATAAAAAGGAGAGAAAAAAAGAGGGCGGGCGGCGGAGAGAACTTTAATAAGTATATTATAAAGCTAAAAAAGCCTTATTACTTAAAGTAAATAACGGTATATTATTATTAAAATAACTAATTACCTTAAGTATAATAAGTTATTGTTTTTTATAACTTATAGTAGCTTTTAAGTTTTATACTTAAGCTTAACCGCTTAATTCTTTTAGCTAAAAAGTTTTATATTAAGTTATAAAAGCCGTATATTTTACTCTTGTCCGAATTACTTAAGTAGCTAACTCTTTTTATACTTTCTTAAAGACCTTTATATCTTTTAGCGAGAAACCCGCTTTTTTGTTTACTTTTAAGTTATAGCTACTAAGCTAGCCTTTTTACGCTATAAAAAACTTCTTTTATAGCTTTCTGCCGTTTTTTATTCTTATATAACTTTATAAGATTTGTTAAACCTTTTTTTTTATTTAAGTAAAGCGTTCTTTTATTTTAAACTAGCTTTAAGCGCGCTATTAGCTTACTTATTAGCCGTAGGTATACTATTAGAATAAATAAATAGATATTAAAAGACCTTTTTATATCTAACCGGTATATAAGCTATCTTATTTTAGTAATAACTTTAAATAGCTTAGTATATCTTTCTTAAAGTTTCGCCGGTTTACTATTTATAATATAGTAACTTTTATTAAGCGATAGCTTAACTTAATCGCCGGGCGAAAATTTTAAAAAGTAGTATTTCTTATAATATTTATCTTTTATATTAGCTTAAGTAAAAATAATAACTAAATTATCTTTTCTTTATAAGACTTCTTAGTTTTATAAAGGTAAGTAGTTACTAAAAAACTTAAGACTATTACTTATTCTTATTTTTATAATAAGTTCGCTTAAGGCTATAGAAATTATTAAGGAGTAGGAGTTATTAAAGCTAAACTAAAAAGCTATTAGTCTATTAGTTTAGTAAAAGTCTAGGAAATTAGTAATAAAGAGTTTTAGCGCGATCTTTATAGTTTCGTTTCGCCTTTTTAATAAGCTATTAGTTTAAAGGTACTAAGCGGTAAATATAAAAAGCTTTAATTTAAAGGCTTACTATAAAGTCCGCTAAAATATTAAAGTAAACTTTATATCTTAGTTAAAGATTATCCCCTTAAAAATCCTTTAATTAGCGCGGAGTAGCTTAGTATATAATACTTATACTAAATCTTCCGCTATAAACTAGTTATTGCTAAAAATAAGGAGATATATCTTTAAGAATTTATTAGTTATAGTTAATAAGGTATTAAAAGAGTTCTTTATAAGATCCTTTATTAAGAATATTTAGCTTAAACGAAAAAAAGAGCTTAGTAATAAAGTTTATAACTATTATATAGTATAAAACTAGTAAGCTTTAAATTAAGATAAGCTACCTTAACGTCTTACTTTAAGCGGTTTAGTTATAGTATTAAGTATTATAGCCGTTTACGACTTTATCTATTTTTTTATTAAGCTATAAAATCGAGAAGGTCTTAAATAAGTCTTACTATATATAAAAATAGCTAGTATAAAAATATTTAGAATAGGTATCTTTTATAATTTCCTTAGTATAAGTCTTAAGGATATATAATCTTTAACGTTTATCGGTTTCTATAAAGTATAGTAACCTTTATAATTAAAAGAAATAGGAGTTTAAAGATACTATCTTTATCGCTAAGCTATATAATAATTTTTATTTACTATATATCCTTTATATATTTATCGATTATCTTTTAGTAAAGCGGTAATTTAATTAATATTTCTATAGAAAGAAATATGCGGTCTATTATCTTGTTTTCTTAAATACGTTTTAATTCCCTTTCTTAGTTTAAGGATATCTACTTATCGCCTTAGTATAGTAAACGTAAAAAAGGGTCCGGTATAACGTTTTTAAAGCTTAAAATAAAGTATACTTTAAGCGGGAATTAGCTTAAGTATTAAGAAGTAAGGATTAGTTTATTATTAGATTTTATACTAGTAAAGAATAAAGATTTTTAGTATACGATTTTATTAGTTCTTATATAGTTAGTAAAGATAACTACTTATAGCGTTTTTATAGATAGTACTATAATATATAGCTTAGAGACCGCTTAAACTAAGTAGGCTACTTAAAGTTTTATAAGCTAGTATTAAGGTTTTTTACCTTAAAGGGCACGGCTTAAGTAAATAATAAGCTAAACCTTAGTTTAAGCTAGTAAAGTCTTTTTGTTTTATTCTATACCTTTTTTTAAGTAAAAAGCTACAGCCGCTACTTTATATTTTTAAGATATATTAATTTTAAAATATAAATATTAAGCGGGGTTTAAGTAGTAAATCGTTTAAGGCTTAATACGATTTTTTAGTTAAACTAATAAAGGCTTATTTTTCCTTTAAAGTCGGCTTAAAAGCGGCTTTTATAGTATATTATGCCCGTCCTTAGCTCTTAAAAGGACTCTTTCTTCTTATCTTACCTAAAGTAGCTCTATCTTTTGTTTTTATAAGATACTAACTTTCTTAGCAAAAGATAAGACTATATAGCATAGCTATTAAATAAGGCTAATCTATTTCTTAAGCTATTAAAGGTTTTTTAAGAATGCAATATTCTTTAAAGCTTATACGCGATTATTTATATTTATTAAGCTAATAGTGTTTACCTTTAATTTAAAGAGTTATATAAACGGGTATACTAAGAAGGACTTAAATATTATAGTTATATAAAGCACGGAATACTGCCTTTAAGTATTAAAGGAACTTTTTAGCTATATTAAAATAGATATTAATATTATTAATATAAGGCGCTACGTATTCTTAATATTAAGAAAAGACGTTATCGATAAACCTTTAAATATATACTAAGGGGTTTTTAAAGCTTATAAGTATTTTAATCGATCTTTTTAGCCCGCGATAGCTTATAACTATAAACCTTTTTTTATAGTCTTAATAAACTAAGAACTAGTAAAAAAACGATTATACGTTTATTATACTAATAAACTTCTTTCTTTAAAGGCGTTTAATTATATTGCTTTAAAGCGGTATTAAGTAAGTGTTAAAAGTAATAATAGTGTTAATCCCTTATAAGTTTATAACCACTTATCCTTTTTTATTTATTTACTATTTCCTATACTATAAATACTAGCGCTATAAACGGTAGTAGCCTATAAACTTATTTTAATTATCCTTACTTAGTTAGCTAGCTAAATATCGTATTTAATACCTTTTTATCCTTATCGCTTAATAGATATAATCTTAATACGACTTAATAATATTACTATTCTTTTACTAAAAGAATATATATATATTTAAACTTATCTATATATACTACTTCTCTAACCTTTTAAAGGCGGGAAAATAAATAAAGGATATCTTAAACCTTAAATATATATTTTAAACTCTAATCGTAAATCTAAACGACCTTTTAAGTAATAAGTTTAAGTAAGTCCTTAGTTCGGCCGATTATAAGCTTATAGTTTACTATAAGATTATTACGGAATTTAAACGGCTACGCCTAAACTCCTTTCTTTACTTTTAAGAAGCCTTATAGAACCCCGCAATAGGAACGCTTAAAACACGTATTATAAAGGCTCGCTTAAAGAGATATAATAAACATTACCGGTTAAACACTACTTAGGTTTCCGAGATATAACTATAAAGACTCGCTAAAAGAGATATAATAAGCATTACCGGTTAAACCTTACTAAGGTTTTTAAGATATACCTATAAAGGCTTAAAAGCTTATTTAATTATAGTTTATAACGTTTTTAACTATAAAAGATACTATAAGAACTACTAAAGAGATTCCGCTATTATCTTTAAATTATATTTAAGGATTTCCGCGGAATGTTTTAATTTTAGTTCCGTTTTTATTAACTATTAAAGCACCTTAAAAATATAAGATAGACTTTATCGCAATTTTTAGGAGATATTTAAAGATATTTTAAGGATTTCCTTAACTATAGATTATAATATTTCCGATTAAGCTTATAGTTAGTTTATTAAGTAATTTTATAAGGATATCTATAGTTTCTTTACGTACTAATAATTTATAGTAAGATAGTATAGTTAAAGAATTTGAAAATTAGCTTAAAAGATTAAGTATAAAGTAGCTAGCTATATTTTAGTAAAAACCTAAGCCTATGACTATTTTTAAAATCTTATACATATTTATATATAATAATTAGTCCGTTATACCGGCTTAATTAGTAGTAAATATTTATTAATACTAGCTTTAACTAGTAGTAATTAGTTTATAATATTCGCTTTTATAAGCGGTAATTAGTCCGCGCTTTATCCTCTTATCTTTACGCTATAAAGCGTAGTAAATAATAGCAATTCCCACTTATTTAAAGTAGCTAGCTATACCTTAGCAAAAAAGCTAAGCCTTTTACTATTTTTAAAATCTTATATATATTTATCTATTATAATTAGTCCGTTATACCGGCTTAATTAGCAGTAATTATTTAATAATACTAGTTTTTACTAGTTGTAATTAGTTTATAGTATTAGCTTTAATTACCGGTAATTAGTCCGTGCTTTATCCTCTTATCTTTAAGCTATAAAGCGTAGTAAATAATAGCAATTCCTACTTATTTAAAGTAGCTAGCTATACCTTAATAAAATAAACTAAGCTTTTTACTCTTTTTAAACCCTTATATACGTATATATATAGTAATTAGTTTATTAAACTAGCTTAAATAGCAGTAATTAGTTTATAGTACTAGCCTTAACTAGTAGTAATTAGTTTATAGTACCGGCCCTAACTAGTAATAACTAGTTTATAATACCGGCCTTAACTAGCGGTAATTTATCTGCGCCTTATTCTCTTATCCTTATACTATAAAGTATAGGAAATAGTAGCAATTCTTACTTATTTAAACGGAAATCCCTTAAATATCTACTAAGCTAAAAGCGACTATATTATATAATTAAGCACTTATCTTATAAGAAGTTAAATACTAAATAATATTTTATTTAATAAGAAGCTTTTATTAGCTTTTAAGTCTAACCTTATTAATAAGCACCTTTTTCTTTACGCGCTTATAATAAAACTTAAAGATAAGTAAGCTATAAAAGTAAAAAAGCCTATAGCGTACTAAGTATATTAGTTTAAAAATCTCCTTTACTTTTTTTAAAAGTATTATCTTAAAATAGCGTCTTATTTAGATAAGCTAAAACTACCGCTTTTTAAAACGTAATTTACTTTTAAAATACTAATAAAAGATAGAATAAAAAACGATAAAACCTATATAACTAAGTAAGCTAAATTTAACATTACTTAAATAAATCGATTATTCTTTAAATAAAAAAAGTAAATAGAAGCTAACCTTAAAACGTTTTATCTCCCTACTTATAAAATACTTTCCGAATTAAGCTTTTAATAAAGCTACTCTTTCCTTAAGACAATAAGCTTACCGGATATTTTTACTATATACTGCTAATAAAGTTTAGTTTATAGGCCTTAACTAAAAATCCGCTTTAAAGGACACTTAGTAGTTTTTTAGTTTAGTATTACTATTTAGCCTTATCCGCTATAGCGATACTAATTAAGGTATTTTTAAGACTTTTAATTAATAAAAATAAGCCTTTAATACTTAAGGCCTTATAGCGCGCCGGATTTTAAGATATATATAAAACGAAAAGTTAAGCACTTAATAAACATATTAAAACGAAGACCTTAATAATAAGCAATAAAGAGATAGTAAGTAATACTATTATAGAATCTAAACGGCTATGCTTAAACTCCTTACTTTACTCTTAAGGAGCCTTACGGAACCCCGCGATAAAAACGCTTAAAGCACGCACTACGAAAAGTCGCTTAAGGAGATATAATAAACATTACCGGTTAAACCCCGCTAAGGTTTTTAAGATATAACTATAAAGGGTTAAGAGCCTACCTAACTATAGTTTATAATATCTAACTATAGTTTATAATATCTTTAACTATAAAAGATACCGAAGAAACTACTAAGCGGATTTTCCTAGTATCTTTAAGGGATATTTAAGGATTTCCGAAGAAAGTTTTAACTATAATTTAACCTATCTTTAACTAAAAGAGCACCTTAAAAGATATAAAATAAACCTTATTGCGATTTTTAAGGGATATTTAAAGATATTTAAAGGATTTTCTTAACTATAGTTTATAGTATTTTTAACTAAGCTTATACTTAGTTTATTAAGCGATTTTATAAGGATATTTACGGATTATCTATATACTAATAATAAATAAAAGGATAGTATAGTTAAAGATCTTTTAAATTAGCTTAAAGAACTAAGTATAAAGTAGCTAGCTATACCCTAAAGAATAAATAAGCTTTTTACTATTTTTAAACCTTTATATACGTTTATATATAGTTATTAGTTTATTATACCGGCTTAACTAGCGGTAATTAGTCCGTAGTACCGCCCTTAATTACCGGTAATTAATCCGTAGTACCGGCACTAACTAGCGGTAATTAGTCTACGCTTTTCCCCCTTATCTTTACGCTATAAAGCATAGTAAATAGTAGTAATTCCTACCTATCTAAATAAAAATCCTTTAAATATCCGCTAAGCTAAAAGTAACTATATCGCACGATTAAGTACTTATTTTATAGGAAGTTAGATACTAAATAATATTTTCTTTAATAAGAAGCTTTTATTAGCTTTTAAGTCTAACTTAAATAATAAGCACCTTTTCCTTAACGCGCTTATAATAGAACTCTAAGATAAGTAAGCTATAAAAGCGGAAGAAGCTACGGCTTATTAAGTAGACTAGTTTAATAATCTCCTTTACCCTTTTTAAAGTACTATACCGCGATAGCTTATAAAGGTAAATAGGATATAAAACGAGTCTTACTTAGCTAAGCTAAGACTATTACCCTTTAAGAGGTAATCCGCTTTTAGAATACTAATAAAGGATTAACTATAAAACGATAAAACTTATATAACTAAGTAAACTAAATTTAGTATTACTTAAACGGATTAATTATCCTTTAAATAAAAGAAGTAAGGGTAAGCTAACCTTAAAACTATCTAGCTCCTTACTTACTAAATACCCTTTAAATTAAGCCTATAATAAAGTTACTTTTTCCTTAAACAGATAAGCCTAACGGATATTTTTACGATATATTACTAATAAAGTTTAGCTTAAAGGCCTTAACTAAAAATCCGCCTTAAAGGATACTTAGTAGTTTCTTAGTTTAGTATTACTATTTAGCCTTATCCGCTATAGCCGCGCTAATTAAAGCATTTTCGGGACTCTTAATTAATAAAAACGAGCCTCCTACGCTAAGGGCCTTATAGCATACCGGATTCTAAGACGCGTATAAAATAAAAGGTTAAGCGCTTAGTAAAAGTATTAAGACTAAGACCTTAATAATAAACAACGAGGATATAGTAAGCGATACCCTTAGCGGGCTAAACCTATTTATACTAAGCGCGTAGATATTAAGATTAAGTATAGCCTTAAGCCCTTTAATAAAAATAGTAGTAATATTAAATAAATAATTCCTTAGTTTCTTTTAAGCACTAAAAAAAGAAGATATACTTACTAAGCTTTAGGAAAAACCTTAACTATAAGCTAAGGATATAAGGAGATTAAACTTATTAAGACCTTTAAAAGTATTCTTTAACGAAGTTTAAAAAGATAATAAGACTAATATATTTTAAGGAGTAAACCGTTTAATTAACTTTATCCGCTAAAACGCTAATAAAAGTAAGGCCTATATAGACGAATTAGCTATTTAATTGCCCTTTCTTTTTTAAAGAAGTGTAGCGGAATAATATTTTAAAGACCTTTCGGAACTATAATAAAAAGAACTTAGCGAGCTTAGTATTAAACTAAGCTAATAGATCTCCGCCTTATAAAAACAATTCGGAATCCGCTTAAATATAGCAATATAAGCACTTAATAAAAAGCACTTTACTATTAAAAATATAATAATAAGATCCGACTTTAAGTCTTAGATATCGCGCTTATAATATAACGCTAAGGCCGCGCTTTACTAGCTAGACTACTTAATTATAGTAATTTACTAAAAGCTAGATATCTCCTTATAAGAATCTTTATAACGTTAAGTAGGAAACGAGGATATTAATAAATAAATTAATAAAAATAAGGAAATTAATTTTTAGCTATAAGTTAAATATACCTAAGGATTTTAAAAGCGCTTATTAGCGCGAAAAAAATAAGCGTAACCTATAAAAAAGCGAGGGCCGATTAGCTATACCCTATATATACTTAAACGATAGTTTAAGACGCCTTAGCTATTTATTAAAGACTCGCCGGGGCTAAGGGTTACGTTCTTAAACCGCTTAATAAGGGCGGATATACTATAAGCCTTATAGCGCTAGCTAAGTTAAAGGAGAAATCCGCTTAAATAGCTAAGAATATAAGCTAAAGTCCTCCGGCTTAAGAAAAAAAGAACCTTTAAGACTATACGCTAGCTAACGCTAAAGCTAAAGCGGGTATACTTTATAACTAAGGAAGGAACTATAGTAAAGACTAACGACTATTTAAGGGATAAAAAGTATAATATAAAAAGAGCTTAGTTAAATACCGACGAAAGCTTAAAGGAAACTGCAATTTATACTATAGTAAACTTAGTATAAGAGGCCGATAAAGTATACGGATTTTATAGTAAAGTATTCCCCTTAAAAAATAGGCTTTACTAATATATCGAAGATAAATACCCCCTTAACCTTAACTAAGACGTTGCTATATAAAGACATAGCTTAATATAGTAAGTAATTATTTAAAAGCTATAAAGCGTTGAAATAGTTAAGGCTTCCTTTAACGTTTAGCTATTAAACCTTAATAAGCCGTTACGATTTACTTACGCACGCTTACTAATCTACGGAAAAGAAAGGCCTAAGATAAATATTAAAGCCTATATAGATATTAAGGCAGACTAAAGCTTTATTTAAGCCGACTTAATAAAGACCTTTTAAAATATAACTATAGACTCTTTTTAACGAATTCTTATTTAAAGAGTAAGAAAGGTAGCTACTATTAAATAAGTAGAATTTACCGCGTATATACTAAGAAGGCTAAATAGTAGCCTTATAGTTATAAAGTAAGGATTAGCGCTTAAATAATAAAACGCTTAGTAGTTAATATATTGCTTAGTTAATACTATGCCTTATAGCGTAAAGATAGGGGGACAGGGCGCGGACTAATTACCGCTAGTTAGGGCTAGTACTGCGGACTAATTACCGCCGGTCGGGCCGGTATAACGGACTAATTACCGCACATAAACGTATATAGGGGTTTAGAAATAGTAAAAAGCTTATCTATTTCTTAAAGGCATAGCTAGCTACTTTATACTTAGTTCTTTACGCTAATTCTAAGGATCTTTAACTATACTATCTATAGTATATAAAGTAAACCGTAGATATCCTTATAAAATCGCTTAATAAACTAAGTATAAGCCCGGTTAGAAATACTATAGACTATAGTCGGGGAAATCCCTTAAATATCCTTAGATATCCCTTAAAAATCGTAGTAAGGTTTATCCTATATCTTCTAAGGTGCTTCCGTAATTAGAAATAGGTCGAACTATAGTAAAGATATCCCGCGGAAATCCTTAGAAATCCCTTAAAGATACCGGCGGAATCCGCTTAATAGTTTCTACGGTATCTCTTATAGTTAGATATATTATAAACTATAATTAAGTAAGCTCTTACCTATCCGTAGTTATATCCCGGAAACCTTAGCGGGGTCTAACCGGTAATATTTATCGTATCTCCTTAAGCGAGCCTTCGTAGTGCGTGCTCCGGGCGTTCCCGTTATAAGGTTCTATAAGGCTTCCTTAAGAGTAAAGTAAGAAGTCTAAGCGTAGCCGTCTAGATTCTATAATAACTCCCTTAAGTAAGAAAGAAAAGCTAACGTCCTCGTTAGTTTAAAGTAAGGATAAAGTAAAAGGGGTGCTAAGTAATAGCTTCGTAATAGCGATTTTGCGCTATATTAATAGTGCGCTATCCTTATCCTTTTAATAGTTTTATCGGCCTATCCGGCCGATAGTAGCTAGGCAGCTTAAGATAGTTAGTAAGCGGCTTTATTATAGATCCTTACTTTATATTTAGTTATACGGCTTTATCCTTATTAAGGTAATTAGCGCGTTTAGCTAAAACTTATAATAACGTTTTTCCGACTCTCCTTTAAGGCGTGTGTTCGGGCCCTTACTAAGCAATAAGGAGTCTCCGCGCCGGGGCATACTTAAGTTCCTTAGTAAGATATATTATAAGAGATTAGCTTTATTTAGGCCTTATCTTATATTATTATCTTACTTACCCTTCTTATACCGTTTTTTAATCCTCCGCTAAGTCTCCCGTTTTACTTACTAGCTTTATAGGCCGCTTATAAGCAAGATATTATATCCTACTTACTACTGCTATTATAGTTATCCCCTACTCTCCGTCGCCGGGCTTTCCGACTTATTATCCTTCTTATATAGCGCTATTACCTACGCCTTTCCGCCGACTAACGCGTATCTAGCTACTAAGAAAGTATTAAGGTAAGGGTACGCCGTCCCGCTAATATTAATAAGTATAGTAAGTACTAAGGTATTAAATATCTATATTCCCGCTTAAAAGCGGGTAATAAGGTCCTTAATAGCCTTAATACCTAACTCCTCGCTCTTAAGGTTTTAGATATACTTAATAGTCTTAAAGAACCTTTATATAAAGGGGGGCTTAAAGGCGAGAATATAAAGCGTATAGTTAGTATAGCTAATAAGGCGGATATCGAAGCTTAAGAACTTTATTGCTTAAGTTAAAGTTAAGTCGCGTTTAAACTCTTCGCGGGCTTATAAGTAGAACTTAGCGTAGTTTATAGCTAAGCGGAAACTCCCGATTATTATAATCTTATCGCCGGAGTATAGGCCTATAAAGCTAGGTCCGTTAAGGATTGTATTAGTTACTATTAGCGGCTCTTATAAAATCAGGCGGCGGAATATATCGCGAGGCTAGTTATCGCTATCTCCTCCGGTTAAAGAAGGATAGTATAAGGCGCTTATACGCCTCTATATAGCCGGGCTAAGTATAGTAGCGGGCGGGAAAAGCGTTCGCTAAGTAGGACTAAACGGGTCCTTAAGGCTTATAGCGGCTATAGGCTAAGAAGGGGATTTTATAGCACGGGCTAGACCGCGTGCGAAGCGAGATAGGGTTTCGGCTATAGTCGCTTAAGACGCCGCTATAAACCCGGCTATAAACTAGTTAAGCTAGGCCTTAGATATATAGTCGAAGATAGCGCGGACGTCGTTTTAATCGTTTAGCTAAAGCGGGTTTCCGCTAGCTATAGCGGCTATTAAAAATCTTAGGACTATAGCGAGGTTAGCTAACCTTAAAGCGTTAAGCATCGGCTAGTTATTCCGCTAATAAAGATTTCCGGCTACGCCTTAAAAAATATATAGGCGGCGGGGGCTTTTAGACGGTAAGAGCTAAGCGGAAGGTATAGCGGAGTTGCTACAAAACCGGCTATCTAGACCTCGCTATAGTATAGGGCTAGGAGGCGAGTTATCCGAGTTAAGTATTTAAAGAGGGTAGTATAGGCTATTCCTTATAGTGCTATAGTTTAGGTTAAATCCGTTAGCTTAAGCGTAGCTATAGAAGGTAGCGTAGGTTTATATAGAGGCTTAAACTTAAAGGTTCTAGCTTTTACTAAAGGACTTAAAGCTACGGAGGATAGCCGCCTTGTTTTTATAGAGCTTAAGAGCTTATTTATATCCTTTATATTAAAAGCATAAAGGCTTATAGGAAAGCGGGCTAAAGAAGTAGTTATAGAATAGCTAGTCTTAGCTACGGGAGACGTTAAACGATAAAAGGACTTAAAACGGGAGTATAAGGATCGTAGGCTTAAGGTAAAGAAAGTTATATATATAGGAGTAGGCGAGGTATAGCGGGCTATAGCCGGCGGTAAAGGGAAATATAGTTATAAAAGGAAGAAAAGAAAAGAGAGAAAGTAAGTAGTAAAGAGAATTTAAATAAGTATACTATAAGGCTAAAAAGGCCTTATTACGTAAAGTAAACGGCGGTATATTATTATTAAAATAACTAATTACCTTAAGCGTAGTAAGTTACGGTTTCTCGTAACTTATTATAGCTTTTAAGTCTTATGCTTAGGCCTAACCGCTTAATTCTCTTAGTTAGAGAGTTTCGTATTAAGTTATAAAGGCCGCGTATTATGCTCTTATCTAAACTACTTAAGTAGCTAACTCCTCTTATGCTTTTTCGAAGGCTTTTACGATTTTCGGTAAGAAGACCGCTTTTTCGTTTACTTATAAGTTATAGCTACTTAGCTAGCCTTTTTAAGTTATAAGGAACTCCTTTCTTAGCTTTCCGCCGCCTTTTTTTATTATATAGCTTTATAAGATTCGTTTTACTTCTTACTTATTTAAGTAAGGTATCCCTTTATCTTAAACCGGTCTTAAGCATATAGCTAGCTTATCCGCTAAGCATAGTTATACTACTAAAACGACCGGATAAATATTTAAGGACCTTTTTATATCTAGCCGGTATATAAGCTATCTTACTTTAGCGGTAACCTTAAACGGCTTAGTACGTTTTTCTTAAAGCTTTACTAGTCTGCCGTCTATTATATAGTAGCTTTTACTAAGCTATAGCTAGACTTAATCGCCGGGCTTAAATTCTAGCGGGCGGTATTTCTTATTATATCTATTTTTTATAGCAGCTTAAGTATAAGCGATAGCTAACTTAGCTTCTTTTTATAAGACCTCTTAGTTCCGTAAGTATAAGTAGTTACCTAAAAACTAAAGGCTATTATCTATTCTTATCCTTATAATAAGCTTACTAAGGGCCGCGTAAATTACTAAGGAGAAGGAATTATTAAGGCTAAACTAAAAAGCGATTAGCGTATCGGTTTAGCGTAAGTCCGGGAAATCGGCGGTAAAGAATTATAGCGCGATTTTTATAGTTTAGTTTCGCCTTTCCGATAGGCCGTTAGTTTAAAGGTACTAAGCGGTAAATATAAAAAGCTTCGATCTAAAAGCTTACTATAAAGTCCGCTAAAATGCTAAGGTAAACTTTATATCTTAGTTAGAGATTATCCCCTTTAAAATCCTTTAGTTAGCGCGAAGTAGTTCGGTATATAACGCTTATACTTAGTCTTCCGCTATAAACTA
>JAPEBW010002053.1:0-15850 GCA_027405785.1 Ophiocordyceps robertsii
CGAGGAAATTCTTTTTTAGCTATAAGTTAAATATACTTAAGGATCTTAAAAGCACTTACTAGCGCAAAAGAAATAGGTCTAACCTATAAAAAGGTAAGGGCCGACTAGCCGTACCCCGTATATACTTAAAGGATAGTTTAGGACGCCCCGGCTATCTATTAAAGGCTTGCTAAGACTAAAGGTTACGTTTTTAAACCGCTTAGCAAGGGCGGATATACCTCGGACCTTATAGCGCTTGCTAAGTTAAGGAAGAAACCCGCCTAAATAGCTAAGAATATAAGTTAAGGTCCTCCGGCTAAAGAGAAAAAGGACCTTCGGGACTATATACTCGCTAACGCTAAAGCTAGAACGGGCATACCCCGCGATTAAGGAAGGTACTATAGTAAAGACTAATAACTATTTAAAGGATAAAGAGTACGATATAGAAGGAGCTTAGTTAAATACTAATAAGAGCTTAAAGGAAACCGTAATCTATATTATAGCAGACTTAATATAGGAGGCCGATAGAGCGTGCGGATTTTACGGCGAAGTATTCCCCTTAAAGAATAAGCTTTACCGATATATTAAAGATAAATACCCCCTTAACCCTAACCGCAACGCTGCTATATAAAGACGTAGCTTAGTATAGTAAGTAGTTATTCGGAAGCTATAAAACGTCTAAATAGTTAAGGCTTCCCCCGATATCTAGCTATTAAACCCCGATAGGCCGTTATAATTTACTTACGCACGCTTATTAGTCTATAGAAAAGAAAGGCCTAGGATAAGTATTAAAGCCTATACGGACACTAAGGCAAACTAAAGCCTTATTTAAGCCGACTTAGTAAAGACCTTTTAAGACGTAACTATAAACTCCTCTTAACGAATTCCTATTTAAGGAGTAAGAAAGATAGCTACCGTTAAATAAGCGGAATTTACCGCTTATATACTAAGAAGGCTAGACGGCAGCCTCGCGGTCGTAAAGGTAAGGATCGGCGCCTAGATAGTAAAACGCTTAGCGGCTAATATATTACTTAGCTAAGACTTTTTAGTTCCTTATTAAGGGGACCTTATTAACTCTACGTCGGTCTTACGGATTAAGGCTTATAAAAGGATTAAAGCTAAAGTTAAGATAGTCCGGCTAGGACTAGCGATACGTAAACGGGTAATTTACTTAGTTACTATAACGATTTTAACTAGTTTTAGCTACGCCCTACTTATATAAGTCCGGGCGCTGCTATTAAGGCGTAATATAATATTTTTCCCCGATAACCCTAAGCTCGCCTAAATAATAATATAGGATTATAAAAGCTTTATAGCAATAAACTATTTTAAGGAATTACTAGTACTCCGCTAAGGCTAAAAGGTAAGGATAATTACGGACCTTAATAAGCAGTTTTAGCTATATAAAAAGGTTAACGCTACGGCTCTTTTAGCGGAAGCCCTTATAGAAAATCCGAATAAAATAAACCTTACTAAGGACTTTCTATAAAAAGATCTTACTATAAACTATAAACTCGGAATCGGCCGAACTAAGGACTTACCCGAACTTACTACCGATAAGGGCGTCCGGATCTACGCCGAAGACTTAAAATACGTATTAAAAGTCTAAGATATCCTTTAATCGTTTCCCCGCCTTTAAAAAGACGAAGGAGTAGTATATATAAACGAATCCGAATATATACGCATTTTTTTAGTAGAAAGATAGTAATACTAATAAGTCGTATTAAGATTATACTTATTAAGTAATAAAGATAAGAAGGTAGTAAATACGATATTCGGCTAGCTAACCGCATAAGGCCGATTAAAATAAGTCTACGGGCTAACCCCGTTTATAGCGCTAGTATTTATAGTATAAAAGACGGTAAACGGAAAGGAAAAAGGATAAGTAGTTATAGACTTATAGGGGATTAACGCTATTACTATCTTAAACGCTTACTTAATGCCCCTTTAAAGCGATATAATTAAACGCCTTTAAGGAAAGAAGTTTATTAGTGCGGTAAACGCACGATCGTTTTTCTATTAGTTTTTAGTTTACTAAGACTACTAAGAAAGGTTTATAGTTATAAGCTATCGCGGGCTAAAAAGATTATTAATAATACTTATAAGCTTTAAGAACTCCCCGGTATACGTTTAAAGGTTTATCGATAACGTCCTCCGTAAATACTAAAAATACGCGGCGGCTTATATCGATAATATTATTATCTACTTTAATACGGCCGAAGAATACCTTTAATATTTAAAAGCTATATTCCGCGCCTTCTATAATTATAATATTACCTTATCCGGACTAAAGTGCTTTTTAATATACCTATCCGTATAGCTCCTTAGATTTAAGGTAAACGCTATCGGCTTAATAAATATAGACGAACGCGTATAAGCCTTAAGGGATATTGCGTTCTTAAAGAACCTTTAATAGCTTAAGAAATAGATCGGCCTTACCGGGTAGCTACGCTATATAGTCCCGCATTTCGCTAAAAAAGTCGACGTCCTATAAAAACGAAAGACGGAGCTACTTTAAGTAAGATAAGAAGACGGAGTCCCCTTAAGGGGCTAAGGACGGGCTTAATACGCCGCGAAAGCCGCTTTTTAGCCTACTTCGGAAAAGGAAGAGGCCTTCGCGATTTTAACTAAGAAATTTACTAAGCCTTAAATAATTTACTACTTTAACCCCGCTTAATAACTATTTATTTAAATCGATATATCCTAAGAATATAGAGTAGCGGCTATAGCTTTTTACTTAAAAGAAAGTATAGAATAGGATAAAAAGACGCTACTAGCCCGGACTAAGGTCTAGCTTATCGTTTACTTAAGCCGCGCCCTTTAAGATAAAGAACCTTAATACTAGCTTACGGAACTTAAAGTAGCCGGTTTAGTATAAGCAGTATATAAGCTATATACTATAGTACTATCTATAAGAATACTATAAGTAATCGTCTTTACTAACTACGCGAGTACTTACGGAATCGTATACTAGAAATCCCTATTCTCTACTAGTATAAAATCTAATGATAAGCTAGTCCTCGCGTCTTAATACTTAAGCTAATTCCCGCTTTAAAGTATACTATATCCTAAGCGTCGAAAACGTTATACCGGACGCGCTCTTACGTTTACCGTATTAAGATAATAGGCCGGTATCCTTAAACTAAGAAGGGGAATTAAAATATATCTAAGAAGACGAGATAACGGACCGCGTGTTCCTTTATGCGGAAGTATTAATTAAATTGCCGCTCCGCTAGAAAATAATCGACGGATATATAGAAGATATATAGTAGGCAAAAATCATAGCGTAGCTTAGCGATAAGGATAAGGTCCCCGGACTCTTATTCCTCCGGTCGTAGGGGTTGCTATACTTTATAAAGAACGACGGATATAAGAGACTATATATCCTTAAGACCTACGCTAAGGAGATCGTTAAAGACGCCTACGCTAAATACTTTTATACCGGCCGCACCTATATATAGCAAGACCTATTTAAAAGCTTCTTAATCTTATAGCTTAGTAGATACGTAGATAAGGTTATAGACGGCTATAATGCTTATTACTATAACTAAACCGATTAAAGTAAGACGCTAAAGCAGCTTATCCCGATTTAAAGCCCGCCGGTTCTATACTATATAATAGCGATAGACTTTATTACTAGGCTCTTAATAGTCTAAGCTAAATAATCCCTATAAAAAGATCTTATAAAGAACTTCTTTAATACCTTGCTAACTATAACCGATAAATTCTTAAAAATATATCTCCTTATCTTAAGTAACGATTAGTTTATAGCGGAAGACTAAGTATAAGCATTATATACCGAACTACTCCGCGCTAACTAAGGGATTCCGAAGGGGATAATCTTTAACTAAGATATAAAGTTTACCTTAGTATTTTAGCGGACCTTATAGTAAGCCTTTAGATCGAAGCTTCTTATATTTACCGCTTAGCACCCTTAAACTAACGGCCTATCGGAAAGGCGAAACTAAACTATAAAAATCGCGCTACGATTCTTTACCGCCGATTTCCCGGACTTACGCTAGACCGATACGCTAGTCGCCTTTTAGTTTAGCCTTAATAATTCCTTTTCCTTAGTAATTTACGCGGCCCTTAGTAAGCTTATTATAAAAATAAGAATAAATAACGGCCTTTAGTTTTTAAGTAACTACTTATACCTATAAAACTAAGAGGTCTTATAAGAAGAAGCTAGGTTAGCTATCGCCTACGCTTAGGCCGCTATAAAGGATAGATACGATAAGAAACACCGCTTACTAGAATTTAAGCCCGGCGATTAAGTTTAGCTATAGCTTAGTAAAGGCTACTATATCGCGGACGGTAGACTAGCGAAGCTTTAAAAAAAACGCACCGGGCCGTTTAAGGTTACCGCTAAAGTAAGGTAGCTCGCATACCGGCTAGATATAAAAAGGTCCCTAAATATTTATCCGGTTGTTTTAGTAGTATAACTACGCTTAGCGGACGAGCTAGCTATATACTTAAGACCGGTCTAAGATAAAAAGATACCTTACTTAAATAAGTAAGAAGTAAAACGAATCTTATAAAGCTATATAATAAAAAAAGGCGGCGGAAAGCTAAGGAAGGAGTTCTTTATAGCTTAAAAAGGCTAGCTAAGTAGCTATAACTTATAGGTAAACGAAAAAGCGGTCTTCTCGCTAAAGATCGTAAAAGCCTTTAAAAAGGCATAAGAGGAGTTAGCTACTTAAGTAGTTCGGATAAAAGCATAACGCGCGGCTTTTATAACTTAATACGAAACTCTTTAACTAAGAGAATTAAGCGGTTAGGCTTAAGTATAAGACCTAAAAGCTACTACGGGTTATAAAAAACTATAACTTACTACGCTTAAGGTAATTAGTTATTTTAATAATAATATACCGCTATTTACCTTAAGTAATAAGGCCTTTTTAGCCTTATAGTATACTTATTTAAATTCTCTCCGCCGCTTACCTTCTCTCCTTTCCTTTCTTTTTTTTATAACTATATTTCCCTTTACTACCGGCTATAGCCCGCCGTACTTTACTTACTTTTATACGTATAACTTTCTTTACTTTAAGCCTACGATCTTTATACTCCCGTTTTAAGTCTTTTTATCGATTAACGTCTCTTATAGCTAAAACTAGCTATTTTATAACTACTTTTTTAGCCCGCTCTCCCGTAAGCCCTTATACCTTTAATATAAAGGATATAAATAAGCTCTTAAGCTTTATAAAAACGAGGCGGCTATCCTTTATAGCCTTAAGTCCTTTAACGAGAGCTAAAACCTTTAGGTTTAAGCCTCTATATAAACTTACGCCGCCTTTTATAGCCGCGCTTAAGCTAACGGATTTAACTTAAACTATAGTATTATAAAGGACGGCCTATATTACCCTCTTTAAACACTTAACTTAAACGACTCGCCTTTTAGCTTTATACTATAGCGAGGTTTAAACGGCCGGTTTTGCGGTAACTCCGCTATACCTCCCGCTTAGCTTTTACTATTTAAAAGCCCCTACCGCCTATATATTTTTTAAAGCGTAGCTAGAAATCTTAATTAGTAAAATAACTAGCTAATACTTAACGCCTTAAGGTTAGCTAACCTCGCTATAGTCCTAAGATCTATAATAGCCGCTATAGCTAGCGGAAACCCGCTTTAGCTAAACGACTAAAACGATATCCGCGCTATCCTTAACTACGTATTTAAGGCCTAGCTTAACTAGTTTATAGCCAGGTTTATAATAGCGTTTTAAGCGACTATAGCTAAAACCTTATCTCGCTTTATACGCGGTTTAGCCCGTGCTATAAAATCCCCTTTTTAGCTTATAGCCGCTATAAGCTTTAAGGACCTATTTAGTCCCGCTTAGTAAACGCTCTTCTTACCCGCCGCTATGCTTAGCCTAGCTATATAAAAGTATATAAGCGCCTTATTATAGTCTATCCGCTATCCTTTTTTAATCGGAGGAGATAGCGATAACTAGCCTTACGATATATTCCGCCGCTTAATCTTATAAAAGCCGTTAGTAGTAACTAATATAATCCTTAATAGACTTAGCTTCGTAGGCCTATACTTTAGCGATAAGATTATAATAATTAGGAGTTTCCGCCTAGCTATAAACTACGCTAAGTTTTACTTATAGGCCCGCGAAGAGTTTAAACGCGACTTAACTTTAACTTAAGTAATAAAGTTCTTAAGCTTCGATATTTACTTTATCGGCCGTACTAACTACGCGCTTTATATTCTCGCCTTTAAGGCCCCCTCTATATAAAGGTTCTTTAAGACTATTAAGTATATTTAAAACCTTAAAAGCGAGGAGTTAAGTATTAAGGCTATTAAAGACCTCGTTACCCGCTTTTAAGCGGGAATATAGATATTTAATACCTTAGTGCTTACTATACCTATTAATATTAACGGGACGGTATACCTTTACCTTAATACCTTCTTAGTAGCTAAACGCGCGTTAGTTAGTAGAAAGGCGTAGGTAGTAGCGCCGCGTAAGAAGGATAATAAGTCGGAAAGCCTAGCGATAAAGAGCAGGGGATAACTATAATAGCGGCAGTAGGTAGGATATAATATCTCGCTTATAGGTAGCCTATAAAGCTAGTAAGTAAAACAGGAGACTTAGCGGAGGATTAAAAAACGGCATAAGAAAAGTAAGTAAGATAATAATATAAGATAAGGCCCGAATAAGCTAGTCTTTTATAATATATCCCGCTAAAGAACTTAAGTATACCTTAGCGCGGAGACTTCTTACTACTTAATAAGGGCCTAAATATACGCCTTAAAAAAAAGTTAGAAAAACGTTATTATAAGTTTTAGCTAAACGCGCTAATTACCTTAATAAGGATAAAGCTATATAACTAAATATAAGGTAAAGATCTATAATAAAGCTGCTTACTAACTATCTTAAGCTACTTAGCTATTATCGGCCGGATAAGCTAATAAAACTATCGGAAGGATAAGGACGGCGTACTATTAATATAGCGTAAAATCGCTACTACGAAGCTATTACTTAGCACCCCTTTTACTTTATCCTTACTTTAAATTAATAAGGATATCGGCTTTTTTTTTTTACTTAAGAGAGTTATTACGGAACTTAAACGGCTATGCTTAGACTCCTTACTTTACTCTTAAGAAAGCCTTATAGAACTTTATAATAAGAATGCTTAAAGTACGCACTATAAAGGCTCGCTTAAAAAGATACGATAAATATTATTAGTTAGACCCCGCTAAGGTTTCCGGGATATAACTACGGATAGTTAAGAGCTTACTTAACTATAGTTTACGATATATCTAACTATAAAAGATACCGTAAAAACTATTAAGCGGATTCCGCTAGTATCTTTAGGGGATTTTTAAGGATTTCCGCGGGATATCTTAACTATAGTTTAACCTATTTTTAACTATAAAAGCACTTTAAAAGATATAGGATAAACCTTACCGTAATTTTTAAGGGATATCTAAGGATATTTAAGGGATTTCCCTAATTATAGTTTATAGTGTTTTTAACTAAGCTTATACTTAGTTTATTAAGCGATTTTATAAGGATATCTATAGTTTACTTTATGTACTATAGATAGTATAGTTAAAGATCCTTAAAATTAGCTTAAAGAACTAAGTATAAAGTAGCTAGCTATGCCTTTAAGAAATAAATAAGCTTTTTACTATTTTTAAACTCCTATATACGTTTATATATAGTAATTAGTCCGTTATACTAGCCCGACCGGCGGTAATTAGTCCGTAGTACCGGCCCCGACTAGCGGTAATTAGTCCGTAGTACCGGCCTTAACTAGCGGTAATTAGTCCGCGCCTTGTCCCTTTATCCTTATGCTGTAGGGCGTAGTATTAAGCGTATAAAATACCTTAAGTTTATAATTTATACCGGCGCGGGCATTTAAGCAGACCCCGTTAAAATATAAGCGATTTAAGACGAAGATACCTTAATAATATAAACCGGCGTGCGGAGCTTTTTAAGCTTTGCTAATTACTATTATATATTTATTTATAGGTTTTCTAAAATCGTTATACTATTAAACGAGATTATAAGGGAAAAAGTAGCTTTTTATTAAGGACTTATATAAGAAGGTGCGTTTTATATACTTAAAGACTTATTTTCGCAGGCCTTAGTGCTACTTTAATAGGATTTTAACCGTATTATTATAGTAAAAGCAAACTATAGTAGCTAAGCGCTTAAAGGCATACTCTTATAAAAGGTAAAGAGGTAAAAGCAGCTTATAGCCTTTTACTTAAGAAAGCTAACTTTAGCGGAAAGGAACTATACTATTTACGATAAAGAGATACTTATTATTATTAACTATCTTAAGTAATAATAAGCGGAGCTTTATAGTTATAAGAGCTTTAAAGTCCTTATAAACTACTAAAACCTTAAGTATTTTATAACCCGCTAGCACTTTTTTAAGCGGTAGGCCCGTTAAGCTAAGTACTTATCCCGCTTTAACTTTTAGATTAAGTATAAGCTAGGTTAAGACTCCGCTATCTTAAACGCGCTTTCTTAGTAAGATTAAGACCGCACTATAAACGCGGATATTAAAGCGCGGGATCTATAGCTTATTTTATAAGCGGCGTTATGTATATATATTAAGGTCTCCTTTATTAAAAAGCCTTTAACCCCCTTATTTAGTGCCCTTATTAAAGAGCTTTTAACCCTCTCGTTTAATAAAGTAAACCCGCCCGCTATATTAAAAGCGGGTATCCCGCCCTCTTTATTAATACCTCCTTAAGCGCTAAGTTTAAGGGATTAAGTAAGCTTAAGCGCTTAAGTAGCGAAGGTCTTTTAAGATAAAGGCCTTTAGCGTTTTTAAGATAGGCTAGCTTCTTAAGACCGTATATATAAGAGCGTATAGCGCGCTATAAAATCCGGCGCGCGTTCCTTAAATCCGAAGCTGCGATTAAAGGTATAAGTAGTAAACTACTATATCGACTTAAAGGGGCACCTCTACTAAAAAGGTAGATTATAGGTGCTAGGCGCCTCCTATATAACGGAAGCCGATAAGATCAACGCCCCGCTAAAGGATAAGCTAAGAAACGAGCTTTAAGGGAAGCTAATATAGTTAATCTATAACTTTAATATCGTTAGCTACTTTAGCTAATAAGGCACGGCGGTAAGGCTTATAAGAGACTTTTATTAGCCTTTTATATAGCACTATATACGCCGCTTCTTTTATAACTATAATATTTATAGCTATATAAAGATTTAGCAGGCGCTTTATAAAAGGCTTTTAAAGTAGCTATTAATCTTAAACCGGTTTTAGATATATATTTAGATAGATTTTATAATAAACTTTTTGCTTATATTAAGAGGGAATTACTATATATAAGTTATTAAAGACCGCTTTAATAAGGAAGTAGTGCTTAAGCTAATACCTTTTATAAAAGCGGAGGTATATATAGAACGTTTCTTTTAATATTAAGCGCGGATATATAGCTAGCCTACCTTAATTATAAGTAATAAGGGCTTTAACTAAACGAGGCGCTTTTAGTAGCACTTTTATAAGCTACTTTAAGTTACTTAGCTACTTAGCTCCGTATATTACCTATAAACTAATAAGGGCCCGGAATACGTTAATTAAGAGGTATAAGCTTACTTATAAGCTATAATAGCTTAAAACTAAGTAGATTAAAACTATTAGCTTCTAGCTATATAGCTTACTTTAAATAGTAGGCTTTAAGCGTTTATTAGCATAACTCTTTTCTTTATATTATATAGCTTTAAACCCCCCTCTTTAATACCTTAAGTAGCGGATATAGCGGCGGAAAAGCACTTAGCCACCTCGTTAAAAGCTTAAGCTACTTACTTTATTTAAAAACTTAAGGAAACTACGGACTATTACTAATTAATAATAGCGGCGGCCGTATAAGATTAAAAGCGGTATGCTAATAAATCTAAGTTTTTAATAAAGAGTTTCGCACTAAAGGATAAAGTTTAGTTAAACCTCTATAACTACTAATCTAGCTACTTAAAAAAGAAGCTTAACTAGCTATATATAAAGTTTATAGTATAAAGAGTTATTAGCTTATAAGTTATAAAGCTTAAAAGGTTACCTTTAAGAATATATAATAAGATTAATATAAACTTATTATACTAAGCGGCTTAAGACCTTTTACTTAATTAAGCGGTTATAAACCTTTAGCCTTTTATAATCTTAGTTAAAGGGGAAAAGGAATTTATAATTAAGAAGGTAAAAGTAGCTTATTAAAAAAAAGTAAGTAAAGGTAAGTAGTAAAAAGTGCTTATTAAGTAGCTACGCTACTTAAACTTAACTTAAAAGCCTATATAGAAGCTCGTAAGCGCTAACGCTTTAAATAAGTTTAAAGCCCTTTATAAGCTAGTAAAGAAGAATAACGGGCTTAGCAATTAGCAGCTCCCCCTTAAGCGGAAACGGGAGGTAACCTTAGCTTTTTCGTTACTTATAGCGTCTTATAAAGTAAAAAGAAAAAAGGAGTTATATTTAAGGCCGCTTAGCTTAAGCGATTAAGGCCTACGCTACTTATCTTTATCTTTGGTCTTTTCCTTATTACTATCTTTATCCTCCCCCTCCTCCTCCTCCCCCTCCTCTTTAAAGGCGGCGGCGGCGGCCTTTAAAGCGCGGAGACGGCTCTTTAGCCTAGATATTTAAGCGGCGGCGGCGGCGAAGGGGTTAAAAGGGGTAGCGGCGGCGGCGGGCATAATAAGGCCAGCGGCGGCGCTACTATAAGTAATGCGGATAGCTAAGATAAGGGTAATAAGAACGGATAAGGGCACCGCTAATAGCGCTATAAAGGCGGTATTCTTAACTAAAAATAGTTAGCGCTAATCGCTATAATAAGTATAATAAGGAGGGAGGAAGAAAATAAAAGGGGGACTTACTTAAATATATAGCTTATCCGCTTAAGCGAGTATAAGTAATAGTAAGCGGCGGTAATAGCTTTTAATTATACCTTAACCGCCTTATTACTAAGGTTAGCTTTTTAAGCTATATTAATAGTAGTAAGGACGGCCGGAGCCGCTTTATAAGCGCGGCTAGTATAAGTATAAGCGAAGTAGCTACCGCTAAGGCGACTTACTTACTTATAATAAGCATAGCCGCCCGATAAGTAGCGTATATAAGACTTATTATAAGCGGCGCCGGGCAATACTTACCGCTTATATTAAGTTATAGGTTAGTATAAAAATAGTATACTTAAGGGAGCAGACTTATAGCGCTGAACTTAGTAGTCTTAAGGGTAATAAGGGGGCTGCTAAAGGGTAAAGTCGCGGGGGCCGGTAATAATATAATTACTTATAAAAGTATTTTAAGCATAAGTATAGCTAAGGAAGCGGTAGTAATATAGGCGGTAGTAGTAGTATAAGTATAGTACTTAAGCTTAATATTATTAAGGAGCTTTAATATAAGTACTAATAATATAAACGATATATTATTTTTATAAGAGTTAGCTTAAAGACATTTACTTTATATAAGAAAGTGATTTTACTACTTTAATAAATTAGCTATTTAATCCTTACTTAATTAGCTAAGTATAAAGGGGTGTATAAATTATATAAAACCCTGTATTAAATAGCCTAGCTTCGGCTTATTATTTTTTAAGTCTTTATATCTTTATACGACGTCTATAATATTATATACGGAACTAAGGAGGTTAAGGTAGCTAGATAAAATAAGGATCTGCTTAGACTTAAACTAACTTTAACTAACTTTAAATACGAATTGCTATATAAAGAAGGGATATATAGCTACGGGGTAAAATGCTTTAAAATTAACATTTCTCGGGCTTTAAGACTACTTAAAGGCCGGTCTAGATATATTACTCCGTTCCTTTATATTTATCTATAAAAGACGAATCTCCTATTACTAAATAGCTAGAGATTCTATAAGCACTTACGCACTTAATTCTTAATTTATTAATTCTAGCTAAAATCCTGCCTTATATAATATCGACTCCTTTATTACGTAATATTACGTAATCTCTTAATTTCCCTATAATTTCGCTACTGCTCTAACCTTTAATAGGTTATAAGCCTAGCTTAGCTTACTACGCCGGGAAATTAATCACTCCTTTAACTAGCTTAAGAAAATTCCGAGAAAAGTACGACCCCTTTTTTTAATTACTCTTTTAACCTTTATTAAAATTTAACGTTAATTAAACGACTAAATCTCTTAGAATTTATACTTAAAGATATCTTAACCTCGATTACCTCCTTTAATCTCTTTCCTTTTTTAGAAATCCCCTTATCTATATAAAATTCTCTTAAAATTCTCTCTTCTCCGCTAAGACCCCTTTTATCCTTAAGAATTTGCTTAGAATTTCCTTTACTAATCCTTACCGACTTCTTTTATCTTTCGACCTTTCTTAAGTTAAAAATTAACTTTTCTTTACTTACTTATTTTATCTTACTAAAGATATATAAAATAGTAAGCTAAAAAGAATACGAGTTTTCTAAGTTAAAGGGTAATTTTAATTATACCTTATAGACTACTAAAATACGAGTAATTCTTATTAAAGAAAAGCTTATAGCTACTTTAAAGCAAGTAAATTATATAAAGATAGAAAAGGCTCTTACCTTAATTTTCCTACGCTTAAAAGATAGTCCCTTAATATAGATTAAGTACGTAACTATTACTAAAGATGCTTAGGAAGAGCTATAAAAGCTATATAATCCCTTAAATTTCTTATTAAATTATTTGCTTATAAAACAGCTTTTTAACTTAAGTCCTTCCGACTTATAGTTAGAGAAATACCTTTATAAGGTAAAAGAGGTCTATAAGGAATTAAAATCTTAAGAAATAGATATTCTAAAAGTAGTTCTTATAGCATGGATTTTAAATTCCCTTAGCGGGGAATTTAGAAGCTATATAACTAATATTACGTAGAGCCTTAAGCATAATTCTATAGCCTTCTCTCTTAAAATACTTATAGCTAGTCTTCTAAACGAAGCTAAAAGAGTAGAGGATATAGAAGACTCTTTAAAGAAAGCTTTCTTATTACGAAAGAAGCCTTAGAAAAAGCAGGGGAATTCCTCGAATTCTTACTATAAAGAATGTAAAAAACTAGGCTACTTAGTAGCTAATTGCTTCCGGCTTTACCTTAAAAAAGCCCCTTCTTATTAAGTGCTTAAAGGAAAGAAAATAGACGATTTAAATAAGGTAACTAAGAAGAAACCTACCTTAAAAAAGTCTTCTTCTTCTTTTTCTTCTTTTAAAAAAAAAATTTAAAAAAAAAGTAAAAGAAGTAAAATTAAGCAAAGAGGGAGATAAGGTTTTAAATTTAACTAAAATAGACCTTAATATAAATCTTATTAACCTTTCTCGGTTATCCTCTTCTCTCTCTTAAGTCCTTACCCTTAAGGTAGCCTTAAATAACCCTCTAAAGGTAATTTTAACCTCTATAGATTCCCTTATAGCAGTAACTAAAAATACTCTCTTAAGACCTTTAAAAGCCTTACTCCCTTAAATCCGAGAAATAGTATTAAAGGCAAAGGAAGGAGGATTTCCTAAATATAGTAAAAAGACTCTTGATTTTATATATAATATTAGTGCTACTAAGCATATAGTAATAAATAAGAATTATCTTATTAACTATAAAGAGATTAAAACTAAAGTTTGCTAAGGAAAAGCTTCTTTTATATTAGTAAAAAGAAAGGGGGATTTAGTATTTAAATTTCTATACTTTAAAGTAAGATATATACTTAGAGATTGTTTTTATATACTTAAAATTAAAGTTAATATAATTAGCTAGTTATATTTTAAGAATACCTATGCCTTTATAGGCAAGGATAAGGTCCTTCTTTTAAATAATAAGGCGTAGATTCTTACTAAAGGATATCTTAAAAATAAGCTTTATTATATTCCTTTAAAACCTTTACTAAAAAAAGATTCCCTCTTTATTACCTCTTTAAAGGCAAAGGATATAGATTTTTATACTTAGTATTTACGCCTTAAGTATATAAATTATAAGGCTATCTTAAAAGTATTAAAAAGGTATAATAAAGATATAAAGATGTCTTTAAAAGAAGGGAATAAAATAAAACACTACGAGATTTATATAAAGGCAAAGGCTACGAATAAAGTAAATAAATAACCTTTAAATAAGACCTATTCCTACCTTAAAAAAATAGTATTAGATATTTAAGGGCCTATTAAAACGCTTACTTATAATAAATATTACTATTATATCTCTTTTTTAAATATAAAAACCCGATTTCTAGACCTATACCTCCTTTAAAGTAAGGGAGAAGCTATAAAAAGGTTCTTAAAATATAAAAATAGGGTTAAAAATAACCCGGATAAAACTAGGATTAAAGAAGTATTTTTAGATAATGCAAAGAAATTTATATATAAGATAAAAACACACTATAAAAGAAACGGTATCTTATTTAATTCTAGCCCTCTTAAAACGCCGGAATCTAACGGCAGAATAAAGAGGATAAATCGCACTATATTAAAAAAAGTCTATTCTTTATTATATACGGCAAGACTGCCTAAATATCTATAAGGTAAGGCTATTTTAATAGCTACTTACCTATATAATAGATCTTTATATTTAGCAATAGGTTTAAAAAGTCCTATAGAAAAAAAGGATAATATAATAATACCTTTCGAGACCTTAAATAAAATAAAGACCTTTAAAAGCCTTGTTTATTATAAAAATAAGGACCTTAAAGATAAGCTTAAAGCTAGAGCCTTTAAGGGAGTTATTATAGGTTATAATAAAAACGCCTATAAAGTCTAGGACTTTTTTAAGAGAAAATTAATAGTCTTTATAGATATTATTATACTAAAAAATAAGTTTATAGATAACCCTTTTAGCCTTATTAAAGACTTCGATTTTAATATAATTCTAAAGAATAAAGATAGGCTAAAAGCCTATAGCCCTATAAAGGAAGACCTTTTAAAGGAAATTACTAAAGAAATTCCCTTAACCTCTATAAAAGAAGGTTCTTAAAATAAAGATAAAGATCCTAGCCTTACTAGTTATATAGTAGTAGAAATACCTAAGAAGCTTAACGGGTCTTATACTAACTATATAGATTACCTTAATATTTGCTTGCTTTTAAATAGCGATTATAAAGAATCTATTTTAGCTATATTAAAATAGGATAAGGATTAAGGTTTGCTAAATACTTATAAATAGGTAATAAATAGCCTTAATTTAGCTAGCTAGAAAAATACTATACTAAGGGAAATAAATTAACTAATTAAATATAATACTTAGGAATTCGCCTATCTCCTTAGCGATAAGGAGGCTTTAAGTAGCCGTTAAGTCTATACTATTAAGAAGGATAGTTAAAATTAAATTATTAAATATAAAGCCTATTTCGTAATTTAAGGATTTAAGTAAATATACGGCTTAGATTACCTAAAGACCTTCTCGACTATAGCTAGACTAGAATTTACTAAAATTCTTCTTATTTTAATAGTTTTAAATAATTATAAAGCTATATAAATAGATATAATAAATGCCTTTGTTTATGCTAATATAGATTTAGAAGTATATATTAATCTTCCTTTAGGCTACGAATAATACGCTTTAAAAGACTATTATTTTAAAAATAGGTCTTATTATAAAAAGAAAGAGATAAATCTATCGAAATTTATAGACCTATATAATAAAGGTTTAATAAAAGTAAAGCTAAAGAAAGCATTATACAGTCTTAAATAAAGCTTAAAGCTTTAGTATACCTATTTAAAAGATATATTAAGTAAACTCGGATTTTTCCCCCTTTTACTAAAAGAGGGGGTATTTATAAATAAACGCTATAAAATTGCTTTAGCAATCTATATAGATAACTTTCTTATAGTAAGGCCCTCGAAAACTATAAAAAAAAGACTATTTAAAGAATTAGCTAAATACTTAGATTTTACTATACTAAGAGATATAAAAGACTTCTTAAGTTTAAATATATAA